>VWZK01020100.1:0-65608 GCA_013396935.1 Baryphthengus martii
GCCAGCAGGTCAAAGGAGGTGATCCTCCCCCTCTACTCCGCTCTCATGAGATTCCACCTGTGTTAAGCTCTGGGACTCCCAACGTGAGAAGGACATAGACCTGTTGGAGTGCATTTAGAGGAGGGCCACAGAGATGATCAGGGACAGGACTCTCAGACATACCTTAGATTTTACAAAACTGCTCAGAGAAGTCCTTGTACTCTGCCAGACAAACATCTCACTCCCACCTTTAACACAGCATAGGATGAGGAGTAATGACTTTAAACTGGAAGAGGTTAGGTGTAGATTAAAAATCTGGAAGTTCTCCACTCCGAGAGTGGTGAGACACTGGAACAGGTTGCCCAGGGAAGTTGTGGACATTCTGTCAGTGAATGTGTTCAGGACCGGGTTGGATGGGGCTTTGAGCAACCTGGTCTATTGGGAGATGTCCCTGCCCATACCAGAGGGGTTAGAACAAGATGATCTTTAAGGCCCCTTCCAACTCAAGCCATTCTCTGATTCTATGATGCTATGATTCTATGATCAAAGCTGTATGCTTTTGTGTCCCTACTGGTAGCTTTACTTTCCTTTTGCGTATTTCCAAGCTTAGTAGTAAAATACAATCCCTCTACATTAGGTGCCATGAATTTCCTCACAAAGAAAGGACTCAGCATTCCTTCACAGGTTTCCTGGATCACACACTATGCCAGGAGTTGCACAGAGCTAGCTTGTAGAGCCAGTGCTTCTGTGGAGCCTGAAACCCTGCACCCCTGTCCACTTGGGACCCAGACCACTCTGCCAGCCGCTTTCCCTTTGTGCAGTTTTCCTTTTGTCATGGGATCAAATCCGCACAAACTTGTATTGACCAACCACTTATTATGTTTGGACAAGGAAACCCTGCCTTTCTGCTCCCTAGGGAAGTTGTGACATGGTGAAAGCAAGACTGCAGGAGTCAGGAGTCCAGCCAGTGGTCAGATGTGGAGTCAGGCTCAGAAGCCAAAGGGTGTGCACATTAGGAGGGAAGGGACAGAGATCCTCTTTCTTCCACTTGGATTCTTCCACTTTGTGGTTTGTTTTTTTTAAATCCAGGAATTATATAATATAAAATGCATAAATAGTCCCTTGGGGCTTCTTTTAGAGCATTGTCAGGATGGTGCAAATGTAGTCTTCATTGGAAATCACAGCCTATAACCAGGTCAGGAGTGACACATTTGTTTTTCATTGGAGCCCTTGAGAAGAGTGCAGATCTGATCCCTATCAGGGCATGTCACCACTAGGTCAGCGTTAGTGCTGCTGAGAATGCTTCCCACTGTGAGAAGGTACGCCCAAGCAGAAGAGACCATCATGGATACCTATCTTAGTGTTTAAGCCGATTTGAACTTTGACAGTACCTAAATGAAGTAGCTGTTTTGATAGACTTGCTAGTCATTAAGTCCTGCCCGAGACTGACTGCCTCTGAAATTGATAGTCCAGCCAAAGAACTTCCTGGAGAGCTGAGTATTACCTTTCTCCAATGTGAAAATAATTAAATATCAATTGTATTTTAAGTGGGAAGGTTAGGATGAATTCAACAATTTGTTGAGAATCTTCTTCCCAAATCTAACAGAAACACTAAATAAAAATGTGGCTAAATTTGGCTCTTCATTGACTATAGTTAAACATCCTTTTGCATGAGTGAATTATGTGGCTAAGACTTCCAGAAGAAAATATTTAGTGGAAAGATTTTTCTCTGAGCCATTTCTGAACTGATTCACAAAAGTATACATCAATATTTTCATAGGAATTAGAATCTTCTTAGCTCTATTCCACAGGGGTGGAAAATACTTTTCAGTTGACAGAAAATATGTTATTTAGTGTGTTCAGATAAGCTGTCTGGTTGTTTAAGCTTTTAGATCTTATCACCTTAATAGTCATTCTTGTCGAAGAAGATACATGAGCATTTGAGGTCTGTATTTATAGAGACCAGTGTTGAATCCTAGCATTTTATCTAGGGAAAGTTGACACTCATAAGCTGTCTCAAGGGACAAAATTTGGCACTGGAGCAGATATAACTGGAGTTTAAAATATGACTGTGTTAACCCAAAGACTGATCTTGATGACTAGTGGTCTCTATCATTATACTGAGGTTTCTTTATGGGGCACTGCTCAGCATAAGGCCCATAGAGGCCTTCAGGGGAAGAAGGAAGATGTGGGAAGAGGCTGGTTAGGTTTGGCTTAGCAGGCTGCAAGGACCAATACAGAGCGTTAACAGCAGCTGGGATGTTAGTAGAAGAAGGAGGAAAAAGAGGAAGGAGCTGGTGGAAAAGCCACTGGAGGCACTGAAGGTGGCTACAAGAGCAGCCTGGCACAGCCAGCACCAAGACCAGGACAATAGTGCCTTGCTTTCAACTGTGGCTGAGTGGTGGGTTGCTGAACCCCAAGGTGTCAGTGGAAGTGGGTCAAAGAGTTTAAAACTTGCATTGCCAATGCAAGTGAGACCTGTGGGATGGGAGTGGTACACTCCTTCACAGAGCACTTAAAGAAATTGTGTCCATGAGAGTTTCACTGTCTGAGCATGGAAAAAACTGTTTTATTATTTGTTAGGGTATGGCTGTTTATAGGAGCCTATGGAGGGCTCAAGCTGGGAGAAACTGACATTCAGGTGTACATTTCGTCCATGCCTCTGAATTTGCATTATCTCTGCACATGTCTGCACGTCAGTGTGCCACACATTCATGCTGACAGCCCAAAGAGGGATCAGTTGCATTATTATCTAAATCCCAACAGTGTGTTGGATCTGATGATGACACTAATATACCCTCTTTCTGTACAAAGAAAACTGCACTGAGGAAAGCAAGAAGGATTGCAGATGGGAGCTGCAGCTTACCAGGTCGGGGGGGGATGGTATAGAGACTACTTGTCTGCAGTTTTTACTCATCTTTTCCTATGGCGCTTTCTCAAAAAAACCCAATGTATTTCTGATCTCTCAATTGTCTGTCTGTGTGCTTGCATGCATGTACATAACTATCTGTGAGCTTTCTTTGTAATATTGGTGGCATGATTTTTTAAATCAGAATAGTTGCCAGTAGCTCTGTCTCTGCCTGTTTCCTATTCCAACGAAGATGCGATTTCATAGAGCACGTCTAACCATTCTTACGTTCCAGAATGTCCCAAAGTTTGATCTTTTTAAAAGCAAAGATAGGAAAGGCACCTTGAGTATTATTGCTACTGCTGCTTCTCTTTAATGGTTGTATGATGACACAGCTTCACACAGGATTACTGTCACTGACACGGAGGGGATAAGAGATTGGCTGCCTTGAGGAACAAGATGAGATGATAAAGGAAAGAGGATGTTACCTCTGCAACATCTGGCTCTGTCTCTTGATTTTCATTCCATGTGTTCTGTGTTGAGCCAAGGTGGGATCTGAAGCAGTTTCTTGCTTTTGCACACCTGCCATTGTTCACCAACAGCAGAGTGAGAGAATTTGACAAATCTATTTTACTTAAAATAACTGAACTGTGTAATTGTTCGAGAAGGCTTAGCAGCCAAATACAATAAAGCTGAAAGTTATGCAGATCACCAAAGGTACAGGATACAGTGACAGAGTGATGCAGAAAATTGACTCATGCTGTATTATTCTTTGGTAAGCATTGACATAATTATATTATTTAAGTGTTCATATTGCAGTAAACATGGTTATCAGAGTGCTGCACTTCTGCTTAACTGGAGTGAAACCCCCAAATTTCTTGACTACATTTTGCTTTGTGCAGTGAAGGCTCAAGTTTTCTCTGCAGAAATCAGTTTCCAGTATACTAACTCCTTTGCAGTGCAGCAGTAAAAGCTAATCTGGGCCATTTTTTGCTTCATATGCATCAAAAGTGTCACAATTAAGACTGTTCGTGATGGGAGGAAATAAAAATCATAAAAGGAGTGAGAGGCTCAGCAGTGGGTTGAGAAGAATAAATGTTTTAGCTGACCTTCACTTGTTAGAATGAACCTTCCTCCGAGGGCAGGGGTGTGTTAGTGGCTCTCGAGCTCGTATCTGTTGTCAAACAGGCAGCCAATCTGCTGGTGGGTTTATGTTTACACTCTCCAAATTTGTATCTATCCCAGATAATTTAAGTAAAAATGCTGTCCCTTAGAAATCTTAGTAATGAGAGATTTCAGTTTTCTATCGAAAGTTTCCTGTAATAGTTTTTCTATTATTTGATGTGCATTCCTTTCAGGGAGGGCTAGTTAAGAGCCAGAAGAGAAAAGAAGAAAAAACTAGTATCTCACCTTTGTGGTTTATTTTCAAAGGATTCAATTAGGGAACACAAAACAAAATTCCTTTAAAAACATGATTGATGTGAGAGCTTTAACTAGGTGCTGTCATTTGATTTGGGGGCTTTTTATTAATGCATATTGCATGATAGAAATGTGTGGGAAAGGATGCCAGGTTGTCAACAGTGTTCGTGTGTGGTATATGTGTTACATGAATAGATGGGCTGTGCAGAGGTGCATTTGTTTCTTCTTTCACCGGTTCATTTCTTTAATCTCAGCTGAAACTGAAAGGTCTTACTGTGAGGCGAGGAGTTTTGAATGAAAAGTGCTGTTAAGAAAATCTACCTTGAAGTGGAATGTTTTATATATGGAATGTTATTTTCTCTAGAATGGAAATGCTTAAAAGCATTATTGTACCCTATCTTACGCATACCACAGAGGGCTGGAAAACTATTAATGACCACTCGATGTTCCTGATTTTCTGCATATATATGCACATACATACATATATACACGTACACACGTCTTCATCTATACTCATATACATCTAGATGATATGTCAATATATGATATATATGGTATGTATATGACAGCATAATCACTGAGAGTTGTATAATACTGTTAGCCCTGTCTATCAATAGCCTTTAGTGTTAGGTGCTGCTTCCAATGGAGGGCAGGCTCTTCTTCTTATCTGGAGAAGAACAATATAGTGTAAAACCCTTATTATATTTGAAAATGCAGTTCAGAAAGCGAGTAATTTTTTTTTTATTTTTTTTTGCAATGGACATTTATCTACAAACTAACATATTATCTTCTCCTCTCTTTTTTTTTTTTTTAACTGTGATGAGTTGCCTGAGCACAATGTAATCCTGATGAAAGGAAAAATTAGATGTCTTTTTGTAGAGAGATTATAGCTAATCATCTGGCATACCGATACCAGTAACTCTGGGGACATCTAGAGTGGTCTTGCATAGTGTTGGGAGAAGTTAAAATTTAGGTATTAGTCAACAGTTTAAAACATATTCTGGAAATATATACAACAATATTTTTCTCTAGCTTTCTAAGGAAGATTCAAGCAGTAGTTTAAGGATTACAAAGAATGAGCCTTAAAATCCAGAAATTTTGTTCATGAATCAGGTAAGAAAATAATTTGATTAATTGTTTAATGGTGATTTGTTTTAAGCCAAAGAGAAGTTTGTGTATTTTTTCTTTTTTTTTTCTTAAGATCTCTGAAATTTTTACCTAGAACTGTGGATAAACATGGTAGATAAACTTACCAAAAATGGAACTAGAAACCTCAAAACCACTTATGTACATGAAAACTTTACCAAAATTTGTGCTTGACCAAGCAGGTACATGTGATTGTACACGATGCACCATGACTTGATCTTTTGCTCATATCAGAGGGCTAAGAGCTGGCCCTGGCTGGACTCCAGCATTATTTAAAATGGTTTCCCACAAACCTTAACTCAGATACTCTTCTTTGTGATGCTTTTGCAAACAGCGTTGAACATAGTCTGAGTAGCAAGTCCATTCACAAAAAATTGCACCCAAACAATAAATCTTTCAAAACCGCTTGTGAGATTGCTTTGCTACAACACTAGCTACTTAAAGAACTTAAGAATTGTCCAGTAAATAAAAGGTACCATTAGGAACCACTAATAAAGTTTAAAGAACCACCTAGTGACAAATTTCAAAAGAGCAGTCTTTCAATAGAAATGACACTACTTTAGCACAAGTAGGAAAATTATCCAAGGGGTAGAAGATGAAAGGCTCAGAAAATCTAACTTTTTTATAGAGTGGCATGCTCAGGTCCGTTTCATGTAGGTCTAAAATGAAAATTGCCGTTTAAGAACAGAGATTTTGAACAAATGGCAGAGTCAGCAGGAAGAACTGCAAGACCTTGGATTTTGAAGAAAATACGTTAACATGAACATACTGTGTACATATTGCCAGGAGTAAGGAGAAAAGGGCAATAAGGTAAAACATTTATCTGAATATATGTCTCAAGACCTGCACTCAGGCAATGGAGTTTTTTCATCCATTTTATGAAAGCCATTAGATGAACTCAGTAAATTTGCCGTTTGAAGACACCTAGGTAAAATATAACGTTTTTTTTTTCCAATGGAATAGCTGTTCAGATTAGAGCATTGTAGAATATGAAGAAAAGTGTTCAGGGCAAAATATCTAAAAAGGGAGAGACTGGGCAACATTGTTAGGGAAACAACAAATTTTCTATTGAAGAATCTTCTTAAACTGACCAAATGCCTTTGCAGCAGGTAATGAGCTATATTTCCTGAATACTGAGTCTGAGAAACTCTTAATTGCTCATAAATCCATGTACTGGAAAGTTTGGATCATTTAATGACTTGGCAACAGACTTCAAAGAAAAGGACTTCGTATATGCTGAATTAGTAGAAACTGATGGACAAAGGGTAAATAAGAAGGACTGTAGCCGAAGCTTTGGGAATTTAAGACAAACCAACCCATATATTTTGGTGATTAGATCTTTCCTTTATGGTCAAAGATACCTGTCTTCTACGATGATGATGACTTTAACATGTAGTTTGAGGTATGAAGTTCAAACAATAATATATATATCTTGCCTTATTGCAAAGTGATCTTGGACTGTTCATTTTCCTCACAGGTGTCTTTAGTTTCTTGAAACAGGGTGAGTCACACAAAGGACAACGGTGCTGTATACCTTAGTGCTGTAAGCTGATTTTGTTTCTCTGTCCTTTGAGTGAGAGTTCGATGGGACCTGGCATGGTCATGAGGATACTCAAATACAGAAAGATCTGTCTTTTGGGGACTTAAGTCTTGCACCTGTATTCTTAAAATGAATGTTTGATTGGGATCCCCACTGCACATCTCAGCACTGATACTCCTCAGTGAACACCCAATTTGACACCAGTTTTACAACCGGTTGCCCTCTCATGTGGCACTGATGACCAGGCAGATTCAGCAAGCTCTGCACATACCTTGTTAACAACGTTCCTTCTTTGACATGGCTTCTTTCACTGATAGTGGACGGGTGGCATCTACAGGCAACCTCAAGTTTGAGATTACTCGTTTAATGCGAATCTGAATGTCTATATTTACTATCTTTTAAATCTGTTAGTATTGCTGCAATAAAAAAAAAGTGTATTGAGATCTCTGATCATTTCCAGTTTTATTGACTCTTTCATTCTTGTTTCATTTTTTTTTACAGACTTTCAGAAGGGAAATATCAATTTATATGTTCTCTCTGGACTGATGTTAGAAAAGCATTTCATTAATCTGTGCCCTAAACAAAGATATTTTGCTGTCTGGGCTTTTTGAATTCTATGTATATGCTCCATTAGAACAATGTTCACAAGCTCCTGCTTCTTGACTGCTCAGCTAGTATTTGTAAAGTTTATGTTTCAAACCTACCACAACTTATAACAATGAGATAAATAAGAGTAACACTGGTAGATGTATGAATAAAAACACATATTGTGGCATCCTATATTCACTTTGATAAAAATCTTGGAAAAATATTATGTGGACAGGTTATAGTAGATGAAATGACTCTGCTAAACCATGCAAATAAAGTTGTCTAATTCAAGTTTTGCTATCTCGGACGTTATTGGACAGCATCCTGACTAATATACTGCGAGGAGTCCTTAACAAAGTCCAGTTATTCCTCAGCTGGAATAAACCCAATGGTTCATGAAGAATCGCATAAACATGGTAAGATGAAGTACATCTTGTGTAATTTTCATTTTCTGTAGATTTTTAGACAATAGAAAGTCATTCTGGAAACTCCAAAATTATCACAATAACTAGCTTAGAATGATTATGTGCTGTGCATACTAAAAATGCAGTCCTCAAAATCCATTTGTCAGAGTTTTTAAAAATAGATATTAATAAAAAAGTTAATTTTTGTCTTTGCTACGAAGTAACAATTCTGTCCCAAGGACTGGAAAGTATTTTTGAGACTGTAACAGCAGAATAGGTATCCAGTTGTGGCTCAGCATTTCTTTGCAATTTCCCAGTGCTTTAAGGATATCATACACCAGATCTGCTTTTAGTACAGATTATTTCTCCTTTTGTGGATGCATAGGTCTGCCTAAAAGGAGAAGAAACTATAACCAAAACTTTGACAGGTCTTCATGCTTGTTCTCTCCTTCACAGAGAAAGATGCAGTGGTCTTCAGTCAGGTTTCTATTCAACTTGTGGTGCTAAGGAGAGTGCAGGTGTTTAGGGCTTTCCTCCGTGGCACAGAAGGGCTCACTAGTTAGGCAGGATTTCTGCAGCTACTTTTTTCTTTGTAACAGGTAGACTACAACTGAAGAAGTCACAAAAAAATAAAGCTTTTTCCAAACCATCTGCCCACAACCCTATTCAATGCTCTCCATCAGTATGGAAGTTTTGTCTCCCTTCTTGGGGGACTGAGACACAATGCACTTACAAAGTAAAAAGTGACACCTGCTCTGAAAGCAATGAAGATTATTAGTGTGTCCTACTTCAAATACTTTTCAATCTTTCAGTGATTATGGATGCTTCCTATCAAAACTGTCCAAGATGTTGTAACTTTTATATGGGTTTCTGCAAAAAAGATAAACCTTGGAAGTTGCTGGACTGTAAAATAGCAGTACACTATGACACTGGCAAACCTTTAAAAGATAAATCTTGGCAGCCACTGGGCTCTACAATATTAGCACACTCTGACACCAATGGATCTCTGAAACTTCACAGAAGGATCCTAGAAGTGATTTTTCTCATGTAGCAGAATGAAGAAGGTTGTCTAACCTTAGAAATCCATCTGGCTTAATTAAATTTACAACTATCCTATGTAAGTGCATATATCTTTAATGAGTTCCTTTTAGAAAGGCAACAGTGGCAATTGCTTAGTTGGTTTGTATTGGTTTATATACTGTAAGAATGGCTCTGAAACAAAGTCTGGCAATTCCAGTTCTCCAAACAACAGCTTATCTGTAAAAAATATGCTTCCAAAATAATTTTAACAACAATATTGGTGTGCCATATCCAATCTTCTGAAAACAGTAAGATTGAGCCTCCATATTTGTGACTGCCTAAAATTATTAAGGGCTTCTTAATTTATATCATCTAAATCAAACTTTCTTTTGTCTCGTTTTCTTTCCTTTTTAGCATTAGTGAGAAACTCCCATCTGCTTCTTTCACCCATCTTCCCTTCCCTGTCTGCAGCATTTTTACAGTTTTTAAGTTTATCCTTAAAATCCGCTGCAGAAATGCAACCTCTCAGCTCACTGATTCAAGAGACTCTATCTACTAGGAAACCCTGACACTCAGATTTCTCTATCCCTGCTGTGGAAGCAGCTGCCTGTTTGAATTTTCTTTGCATTTTTCACATAGCTCTCACGTCGCAGTATTTTCTTGACCTCGATACTTCCTCCTCTTCTCACAGCTTCATACTTAGCATTTCCCTCCACTCTATTACAGCCTATTCACCTGCACTCTGACTCTGTGTCCTTATCTTCATGCTTGTATGCCCCTCTTCTGCATCCCTCCTGGTCCCTACATTAGTCTCACTCAATTTGCTGTCCCGTTTCTGAATGCATTCTCCTTCCCTGCTGGTCCCACCATCTCTGGCATGGCCATATTCTCCTGTTCCCTGTCTGGCCCTCACAGAATAGCTAACGGATCATTAGTTTCACTGATGGCATCCTGTCTTCTGCCTGATTGCAGATAACAAGGACTGGTATCCATCTTTACTGGTTTACCCTCACTTTCACCCAGAAACTTTAAATGGATCTAGCAACCAGCCTTCTGAGATCAGGCTTGGCCTGGTCTTTGTTTTGGAAATGTGAAATGGAAGGCATTTTGCTTACAGATCAAATTTCACAATTTTGTAAATTAAAAAAATTATTAATAATTGTTATATCCTAAAAAATAATTAATAATATGTAAATAAAAGCTACCTACCTAATTTATTCTACAATTTGAGTGAAAACACGAAGGCTAGTAAGGCTGTTCACAGAGGTCCTGTACAGCAGTTGCAAAGGTGTGAGATCAGAGAGGATGCAGAATGGTTTTTTTCCTCTGATATAGGTGGGACTGTGCTCCAGTGAAACCATTACAAAATGTTAACATCACTTACTGAGCTCAAATCCTAAAAAAAAATGAACCTTGATTGCATCGCTGACATTCACCTCTCCATGGAAAGCTTTCCCATGCTTTGGAACAATTCCCATCATTTCTGTGGCAGCTGTCTGTAAAAAATAAGAAATGATGGCAACTTCATTATGATATCTCTTGCTGTACACTGTAGAAAACTAATCATGACCTAAAACTAATCACTGGACCTAATAAAACACCTTGCCTTCTCTAACTTCAGCAGCTATATTTTATTTCTAAAGTTAATCTACCTTTAATGTGTGGGGAGGGAGGACAATAGACCATGTCCTCTCAGTGCAGGCTGGGAATCTCAGGCACAGTGTGTTTTTGACAGCTTTGAATAGCAATCCATCACTTAACAAATAGAGGCTACCATCTCTTTGCAGCAGCTCCTTTTCAACACTAGGATGACATCTGTGCCCTCTGCAAAGGACTGCACGATGTCAGCCTCAGAGAGGGATACATTTCAAACACAGCTGGGTTTGAGCAGGCTGTTTGCAAGGCGACTTGAGTGTTATTTCTTCTTCGAGAACTGTTTCTGCAGTGGTGATATAATACTTCTGTCACCCAAATGTTTCAACAAGCGCGTACCAAAAGAGAATAGCTAGATAGTGAATAACCACAAATGGAGGATCACAGCCATACAGCTAGCTCTATGTCACAGGCAAAAGAAGTTATACTGGCATATGCAAAACTCCATCTGAAATCAGAACAGATGTGATGTGCACATCGGGGGATTAAAAAAATGTTATCTTCTGGTGTTACTC
This sequence comes from Baryphthengus martii, assembly GCA_013396935.1. Classification (NCBI taxonomy): domain Eukaryota; kingdom Metazoa; phylum Chordata; class Aves; order Coraciiformes; family Momotidae; genus Baryphthengus; species Baryphthengus martii. The sequence goes on from VWZK01020100.1 coordinate 11,113, forward strand.
TCCGATGAAAGTTTTGAAAATAGGAGTAAATGCTTGTAAAGATTTGTCTAGCGGAAACGACATTGAATACACATATTACAAAGTGAACTCGTGAGTAAATTCTTAGAAGGCTGGTAGACAATACAGCAAGAAATGTTGCAACTTGGTTATACAGTTCAACACTTTGACCCAATATAGTCCTTCAAAATAGATGATTTGTATTCTTGGTTGGGACTTCATTGCAAAATACAGTGTACATTTGATAATCAATGTCGTGTTCTCATAAAGAAAGAGCAAAAGCAAAAATGCTAATATGTATTTTATTATCTATTTTCTTCTTTTCTATGCAGTGCTTTTTTTCCTCATGGTGACCTTGTTGGAAGTCTGACATTGTCAGAACATCTGACTGCCCAGGTCATTAGGGACCATGCTTTCCCATAAAATTATTTAAGATATTTTACACTTAGAGAGGACTACAGATCTTTCTTTTGACTTACAAGGGCAAATAGAACAGTGGGATTATGAATCCAGGTATTTACTTCATTATTTCTTATGGTGGACATGTGTTCTTTGAGGAAAATTGAAATGGTTTTAATACATCATGGAGTGGATTTAATGAAATTTAATATTAACAATTAACCAGTAGATTTTCTCCTTAAGAACAATGCCTCCGGAAAGAGCGTATCATAATCAAAAAGTGGTATAATAACCCAAGAACTCTTGCCTAGCAAATAATTTCCTGCTGTATTTTTGGTATTTATACTGATAGAGGAGAACATAGTAATTGTATAATTGCTTCCTATTGATATGTACAATTCAGTGGCTCTCAGTCACTCACCTTCTGGCCTTGCAGAAGTCATTTGGCAGTTCTATAGATTTTTAAGCCATTAGGGACCATTAGATCATTTTGCTTGATCTTTCTGCATAAAACAGGTCAGGGATTTTCATCTAGTTGCTCCTGCATTAAGTGGGCAACCAGTATTTGACCAAAGCTTGTCTTTATGTCCCACAGTTTACCTATTTTTTTCATTTTTTTTATTTTTTAAATGGGGGAAATTACTTCCTATTTTACTACCTAATCTGTAAAGATTCATTAATGTTTCTGAATACTCTGAGATAGTAGGATTTAATGTGCTATAAAACTGAACAGTAGAAATGTTTCCAATGATGATCTAAACAGGATTTTTTAATCAATATGATGAATTGGATGCTGGGACAAATTAATCAGTGGTGTCTCCAGCAGGAAGTTTTGCCAGTTCAGTCCAAGATTTTTTGTTATAATAGTTGCTGATAATTTGAAGAAGAAAAGATATATTGTACAAAAATGACATGTTTTAGAAATGTTAAAATAAAATGTTAAATAGAAAGTAGCTTTAAATATTTAATGTCATTAAATCTAATTAATGAAATTTTCTTTAAGTTTCAGATTAAAAATTCACAGAGATTCTCATTCCTTTTATCTTCATTAGCCCATGTATGTGTTATTAATTATTTGTTAGGTATTTCCATAAACATTTGATGATACCAATGATTTGAATGTAAAATCAAAATTACTTCATTCTAATGTCACTGGGACATTATAGTGATGCTTGCCCTGCTCTATGTGCATGCCAAAAAGTTCCCTTTTGAAGGTGTTCAGTTATGTAAGAGCTATTACCCAGCTTTTCTCAGGCTGCAAAGTGTCTCCCACGTTCATGCCGTCTCCACTGTCTTTGTCTTTGCGTCAGGCAAAAATAACTTACACGCAAAGGGTGGGAACCCTCTTTGATCAACTATAATGAGAGAATGGGAGTAGGTAATCAAAGACATGTTTTCTATCTTCAGTGAATATGATTTTAGTATGACTTAACCAGGCTTTCTATGAACTGCCTTCAGGATACGTGCAGTGGTAGGTAAAGTTTTAGAATAATACTTGCTTTTACTTGTTTATATTTCCCTTTGCCTTTTTAGTATCATCATTGTTCAATTTGCTACATTGAGCAGTATTGCCCTTGCTGCTGTGAGTCATCTCTGGATTCTCCCAGTCGTTTTAGAAGTTCCTCTTCAAGCAGCTTTTGTGAAGATTCTTCATAATCCAAATTTAAATTTACAACAAATCTCCTTCAGAAGAGAGTGTAGTCAAGGCCATTCTGGTCTGTTATGCATACTGTCTATTTATATTTACATGCAATCTAGGTGTATTTAGTCTATTTGAAAAATACATGCAGATGTATCTACTGAACAAAACAGTAGCTGTTATCCCAGAGGTGTGCAAAGTAAAACTTTTAGGACCGGTAGTATCCACATGGAGTGAACTACTACACAGAAGACACTAAAATCAGTGCTTATGATTTTAAATCTCTCTGCTCTATCCAAACCTTCTTTCTTAACCAAATTAAAGTACTTTTATTTAGAGATATTAAAACCTCAGGCTTCCTGGTTTACCTCTGAACAGTTATTACGGCAATAGAAATAAATGCTTATAAAATTTTAAGAATTAAAAGAAAGTTGATTCAATTCACAGAATATTTACTGATGCTGTAAAGAGACCAGCAGGGCTGTTGGGGCCCAGAGAGACAATCCTGTGGGAAGAGAATCTCAGGAAGGTGACAGCCAGAATGAGGAAGGGCTATCAACATAGGAGGCAGAGAGCTGTATAGCACCAACCTGATGTTGCTGGACAAGTTGCCTTTCACCGAAAAAAAATGAAGATAAGGGGAGAGAAACCTTCCAGACTACTTACAATAGAAGAATAATGACTTTTAAAAATAAATAAATAAATTAAAAAATAGTGTTTTGAGAGGAAATGCAGATAGCACCATCACTACTATGCCTTCAAAGATGCGACTGTATTTAACATAACTGGCAGGTAATCCACGAGGTGCTGCTGTTCTTGCTTCAGGACTTATAACTGCTCTATACATGTAAAAAACACTTGATCCTTTTTTTAAAAAGCTACATGAAAGTCTTTGAAAAGACTTCAGCGACAAACAGCGTAGTTACTTATTCACTCACTTCCCAGCAGAATGGAAAGCAAGGAAATTAATAGTTTAGGGTCCTTGCAAATCTTGAAGTTTCCTGCCAGACAAAACTCCTACATTCATCTTACCAAGAACAAGAAAATACATATTTCATCACAACTGCCTTAACTTTGACCTGTGCACTGTGGCTTTTATGTATTATTTGTATTATATTGATTTAGACTAAAATTCATCTTCACTACATTTAGCCATCTAAAGTTGGGGATTTCATCTAAGCTGTTTGTCCAGATTCCCCTTATAGTAAATGGAGAAAGATAGGTTCCTCCAAATGGCAATTCATCCCATTTTAAGATAGATGTCTGAGACAGACTGGATGAATTGCTCCCTATCACAGTCTCCCTCCATTGCTTGTATAGGAGCTCAAGTGACTAGCTTAGGCTAAGCATCCAACTTTCAGACCACTAAAAATTAGGTGAGATGAATCCCTCTCAAATATTTTCTTTTAAGAGACGCATTTAACTCTGAAATACCTGATAGCCAATTTGCCATGTGTTATTTTGCTAAAATTTGATATGTGATACTTCTTTGGAATCTCACACCTGGCATTTAATGAATAACCATAATATCAAATATTAGTAAAAATATATATGACTAGGCAGTTGATCAATACATGACATTGATGTGCACATAAATCATTGTCACATTTTCTTTCACAGAAGTGCATTTGTTTAGACTGCTAGTAGAAAACAAAGCTGACTTTTTTCTAAAGCACCAATCATGAAGAATTCCTTTTGAAATATTACAGAGCTGCAATAACTAAGTACTTCCGAAAAATCAGGCTGATAATATTGATTTAGTGCCAGAGAAGGGGAGGAGTTGTAGTCTGATTGTTTCCATTTGATAGGAATTGTATGTTCAGATTTTATTATGTGAGAGTATGAAATTTTTAATAACCTCAGCTATTAATTTCTTTGAGTTTAAGTGTCTGGGTTTGGAAATGATGCAATAGATAACAACACTACTGTCTCTTGGCAACAACAATTAGTATTTGAAACAAAGGAGAGTTTGCAAACTTGGACTTTTCCCTATGTTCCTTATGTTTTAACATAATCTTGTTCATTTGTGTGTGTGTGTGTGTGTTTAGGAACGCATTAATGAATGAATCAGTTATTAACTGTTTTTTAAATGGAGGAGACAGGCCAGCAGCTTATTAAATTACAGGAATGAATGATGCAGGGCACGTGAAAAATACCTCTTGTGGAGTCCTGCCTCGTTCACTGAGCACCTGACAAGATATGCACATCCCCTGGGTGGCTAAGTTAGCCACGCGTGCATGCGCATCACAGCATGCCTTCCTTCCATGTGCTGGTAGAAAGGGCTAAAAAGTCACTGCAAATTATGTGTCACACCTGGCAATACCATAGGCAGAAAGTTGCTACCAGACCTCCTATTCCTTTTGTGTCAACAAATTGCCCTCTGACCTGGAAGAATATGTCTAGGGTAGGAAATTATTTGCCCTAGATCCAAACAGGTTCTATGACTTGTTCAATTAAACCCAGGTTTGAATGGACTTAAGTACCTTCAGCTCAGTGTTTGCACTGGTTCCCTCAACCAACTGCTCCAGAAATTTCATTATTTTCAATGCCTAGGCCTATGCATGTCGCTTATGGAGGTACAACATTCTTAGTGATGGATAGGAAGAGCTCACCAATAAAAAATTAATTTTAGTTTCTTTTACTTTCCCTCACTAAGTATAGCTATATCCTCTGACCATATTTTGTGTAGTGTCTCTTCCATCTCTAAAATTTGGCACTTGCATATTCAAAAATAAATCCCATTCTTCCTTCACAAGAGCTTGATATGAATAAATTTGCATTCAGAATGAGTTGGTGGGGACAGAAGAGTGAGTCTGGCATTGTAATGACATAACTGTATTACTTAAATTCATTTCATGACACTTCATGTTGTAATAACCACACCAAGCCTTGATACCACTCAGTTTATGATACCATGGAAGATTATGCAAATTCCCCTTCACACTTTGCTTTGCCTTGTCTTGCCTTTCCTCCTCCCATACCTTCTGCCAAATTAACATTTCCTGAGAAAAATCTAGAGGAAACCTGTGTTCATGACACCGTGGATGAACTCTGACATTTGGCTTTTTTTACTCAAGTCTCATGTCCCTGCTGCAGGATACATGGCACTATAAACAAACAAAAGCTGCATGCAGGGTGCACATCTAGAAAAGCTCAAGGTTAATATTATGATATTATACCACAGTTCCTAGAAGTGGGATGCCCATAGCAATAAGTCACCAGCAGGTCTTTTGATGTATTTATGGTGTTGTCTTTTGCCATTTAAATCCTTCAAGCTCAAAAGGCAGAAGTAGTAGTTTCTAACTAATAACAACAAACTGACTTAAGATTTTTTTTCCTAAAGACCTGAGAAAAAACTCCTTAAAAGAGCAAAAACCTAAAGCTGACCATTACTTGCTCTAAAACCCCAGCATAGAAGCCTGATGTTTTAATAAATGAAGATCCACTAATCCTGAAATTGATTATATATTCAAATTTTGTATACTCAAAGTTTGAATCCTGCAGGGAACCTGTGGGAAATAAAAACTTGAAAAAATCCCTAAAAATAAATTATTTAATCCTCAAACTGGCACATATTTATCACTAGTGTGTTGAAAAGAGTGGAATAATGATAAAACACAAGAGGAATATACACTTCTATGTTAATATTTATGTTGTTTTTTTCTTTGAAGTCAGTGCAGCAAATATACAGCTATAACATCCTAATGGAAATGCATGAAAGCTATAGGTAGATAGGTAGATATCCACAAACTGAATGTCAGAAAGACCAGGCGCAGGAGTAACAAGAATTCTGAAGGAGAAGAACCAAAAGATTTGTCAGGAGTATTACAGCCATGATAACAAGAAACCTTTAAAATCCTGATCTGTTGTATCAGAAATAATATTTGTTCTTAGTGTGTGTGATCCACATGAGTGTATCTGGTGTGCTAAAATGCTTTTCAATGTTTTGCCTGGGCTAGTTAGAGGCATCCATAGGAAGCACGAGTTAGGGTCTTCTTCATGGTGATGGTACTGGCCTGCTGCTGGTGGAACTGAAAAACTGGCCATGATAATGGTAATCCAAGTTACACCTCAACACAGTCTAATTCCCCTCAGATTTTGTTGAGACCAGCTATGTTGAGGCCAAGGGTTGTCAAAGCTGAGCACGCTGAAAGACATACCACCTGGAAGAGCCTTGTGGCTGCTCAAACATGGCTTCATTCCACATGGATACACTTTATCAGGAACCAGAGGCCTCTAGTTACATGTCCTGTGAGATAAAAGGAGGTGCTACGCCTAATTGGGGCCCCAGTTGCTAATTGCACACTTGCTACTGTGACAGAGGACTGGGAGAAGAGTTTGTCAGTGCTGCCTCTCACCCTGTCCAACAGCCCATGTCTGGTGCCAGTGCATGCCCAATCCAGGCCGCAGCAAGCCATGTCTGTTTGTACAGTCTTTCCAGAAGCTCAGCATCTGAAATCTGCAACAGTACCACCCAAAGCAGTAAGAGAGATGGAGCTGGAAGTTCCTATGTAAAACAAAACCACCAGACAAATATATGAGAAGGCAGACCCCCAGTGCCTTATGGTATGAGACATAGCTTAGCACGTGGCCATTAACCTGGAAATCTCTGCATGTGAACTAACATATCCAGTCCTCAGGGCTGATGACAAGTGGGGAGAGGAAGGACAAGGGAACATCAAAGGGAAGAATTTTTACCCAGTAGACCCTAACACAATATGCTTAGTCCTTTTCAAACCTCCTAAGTCTCTGAAATCAGCAGCAACTGGGTGAGAACTTTCCCATTTGGGTCTGAAGATTTCAGTGCTGTGAAGTTTTAAGTTATCTGTAGTTACTTTGGTGATTTCCTTTATTGTTTCTTTCCTTTGGCAAATACGAATGTCATTAGACTGCAAAAAAGTTTCCCTCTGGATCCTGATGTAATCTTTATTTACTGGAGCTGTTTAAATCACAACAAAAGACTTTTAAAAGAACTGAAGGAAATAACTCATCATTTGAAGGCAGATGCCTATGATGACCTAACAGACTTTTTTTGCTTTTTGCTTTTTTGTTTTCATCACTAACTTCTGTAATTCTGTGAATGTTTCAAATGAGATTTCCAAGTGCCAGTGAAATAGCTTCATGTTAGAGGGTTATTTTTATAATTCAGTGCATCCAAACTTCATGAAAAATATGCAAATTATCTTCATTATAACCATATCTTGTCGCAACATGCAGCATACGTAGAGCCAAAAATGAATGCATTCATGGCATCTTTTGGGTCCTAAGATCCAATTATGTCTTTTGTTGTTCCTTCTTGGCTTTCTGTGTCAGCTGCATGCTCTGTAAAGTTACTGATTACTGACCTGTTGGCAACTTTACAAATCAGCTTTGAAATGCAAGCTGTCAGTAGCTCTTGAGTACCCCAGTCCCAGGTTACTAAGGCCATGAAATGCTGCCTTGAATTTTTAATCAGTTTTCCCTCTGCTTCTGCCTCGCTTTTTCCAGGTTAAGGTCAATTTTGAAACCAACCAAATTCTTTAATAATCACTGTCTTTGCAGTCCTCTCTGGGTTCAAAAGGAAGAACATTTTTTTCATTGCATTAATATTAATTTTTTTACTGTGGGGGCTTATTACAGTGGCATATTTTCTATTTAAGTATTCATTGGTAGATCACAAAGTGCACTACAGTCTAGCCAAAGTATTGGCTCATGAAGATATGAGTGAACTGCTGCTAACCTGAAATTTCACTGCCCCCACTTTTAAAAGGAAGCAAGACTACTATTGTGACCCATTCTACATTTTTTTTCCCCGCAGCCTTGCTAGTTGGAGGAGAAAGCTTGCCACCTCAGATACACGTCCTTTGGCTCACCTTTCTAAATGTGACAACTGCAGTTTATTTAGTAATTCTACCATCGAGCTTTGATCTCTGTTTTAAAAAGTTGCAGCTTTTTGCCTAAGTAGGCAGGACTAGAAATAGTCTTAATTAAAAGTGCTGGAAATTCGGACTGAAATGTGAAACAAACCAGTCATGTTTATTTTCTCTTCAGTTCTCTGTCAGAAGCATTTATCATTTAGAAATTTGCTTTGATTTACTGAGTAGGTGCTTATTTGATTGCAGTGAATCACAGAATCACAGAATGCTAGAGGTTTGAAGGGACTTATAAAGATCATCCGGTCCAACTGCCCTGCCAGAGCAGGGATATCCAGAAATACTTTCTTTTCCAAGATTCTAGTGTTTCTATTGGATATCCTAGAAGTTATGCTTATTTACAGGTTCCCATACCATGATAACACACCTAATCAGATAGTTAACACCTTTTCTTTACCACAACTTTTTGCATACTCTTAGAGAATCTCATAATAATGTGTTTTTTTCACCCTGGAGTGAAAAGACAGATATAATTACCCTTTACTAACAAGGAAAGCAGGTCAGTAAGAGGTACTATAGTAGCATTTCTGCTTCAATAATAAATAACTTCTCACTGAAAGTTGCTGATACTTGGTCATCTTGTGAGCATATTTGTTCTCTTTGAAGATACGTTTAGAATGACTGGGATTTCCAGGCACTGGTAGCAATGCTACTATATGTAAGTGAAATCTTGAGATTTTTAAAGTTGTTTGCCCCCATACTACTATTAATCCTGAGGCAGTTAGTGACAGAAGAGCTACCCAGGGACACTACAGGGCATTTGAACTCAGGTCCATTGAAGCTGGATTTACTTATGTCTGTGAGCAAGGCTTTATACTGAATAAGTAGAGGAACCTTATAGCAAGACTTGAAGCTGTTACTCTACACATCTCAATTAGAAAAAAAAAATTGAGATAGCTGGGGCAAAAAATTACTAACGATGAACACTGAATATTGAAAAATAACTGATGATTTATGAATAACCTGCAAATGTAGGATCTGAGGAATCAACCACAAAGTTAAACTAACAGTCTTGTGATTTGGAAAGCCAGGTTTCTGGTGGCTTTGTCTCATCTCTTTTTAAGCTCTACTCAAACTTCTCCAGTGACTGGGGTTTAATCAGCAGTCCCTCCCCATGCTACTTCTCATAAGAGTTGATCACTTTGCTGATTCCTCTTTACGGATGATGGAGAAGAAGAAATAATTTGCTCAGTCTCTTCTAACTGATATCAAGCTTATTTTCTTAGTCATGTAAGAGCTTAATAATCATTAAGAACTTTCCTCTTCTGTCCTTTCAAGTGGAGACCGAGCAATAGCTAACATCTTTTGAGGTGGCAGGATGGTCAGCTCACAGGAAAACACACATTCTGAACTGTTACAGAAAGCTTATTCCCTTGTGAAGTCAGATGTAAAAATTACTTTCCCAGAGCCATTCACTTAAAATATTTTTAAGGAATAAAATGTGCTAATTATATCTAAGAATGGTGTTTCATTAACAAAAAAACCCAGACAAACAAAAACCACAATAAAGCAAATGAGATGCTTCTTTAAAAAAAAACAAAACAAACTCAAACAAAAAAAAAAACAAACACAAACAAAAACAAATAAACAAACAAGCAAGCAAAATCCAGCTTGAAAAACTGAAGAAAACCCCAGATTTTCTGTCAGGTTGTTCTTGCACTCAATCACTCGTGGATGTTTTGTGGTTGTGTGGGAGATCTCCTGTGTTCTGGGAGATTCCTATTGTTGGGCTTAGAGCCACTCATGTTTGCATTTTAACAAAATGAATTTTACCCATCTCCACAAAGATGAAGATCATCTGAGCAGGTCCCAGATTGTTAGAGTTTTATGAATACAGGAGTCTGTGCTGCTAAGCACATCAGAGATGATGGATCCTTTGTAGATTTCCTATGAGCAGGCTGCTGTAACTATGTAGCTACTGGTCTCCCAGATTACTTGAGCCTTACTTTACCACGCAGGAGAAAAACTCAATATTCTGGTGTTATCTGTAATTATTTTCTTGTATCTATTTTCATAACTACAGTTCAGCACACCTTATGACACAGCTGAGAACAGGAATTCTGTCTTTTACAGGCTAGAGAAATAGGACATTAGAGAAAGCAACTATTCAAGGATCTTTGGAAGGAAAGAGGGCGTAATAAGACTGAGGAGAGCACTGATAAAGGACAGAGTGGCTAAAACAGACTGAACAAGAGAAGCAATTGAGGCAACTTCATTTTGCCAAATAACTTTTGAACCAAAGATAGCTGCTGATGACTAATAATAATAGTTATTTGGTTTTGATAACACTCATAATGTGATAATTTATGGGTCAGCACTTCTTGGTGGAAATAATCCTATGATGTAAGAATTTTTATATTTTAATTTGCTTGTTTTGGCCATCACTTTGGGTTAATCACAGGAGAAACTAGTCAGACTATAATTTTTTTTATTGACTAGGTTATTAAGTGACCTGTACAGCTGAACAATACCCCCAGAACTTAAATTTCAGTACAGACCTCTTCACCACCCACACAGTGCATAACTGTTTATAGAAAGAGTATGACAGTAATTATCTTTTCCAAACACAAACTAAGACTCTTTAATTTGGTAATACAAAAAGAAAAAGCAGTACATGAAGAAAGCTAAAAACCTTTTGTTGACTGTTACTCCGACATTACTCTGGGGTGCATTAAGAAACCTGTGTCCAGCAGGTCTAGGGAGGTTCTTCCCCATCCCCTACTCGGCCCTGGTGAGACCACACCTGGAATATTGTATCCAGTTTTGGGCTCTGTAATTCAATAGAGACAGGGATCTATTGGAAGGAGTTCAATGGAGAGCTACAAGGACGATTAAGGGACTTGAACATCTCTCCTATGAGGAAAGACTGAGAGAACTGGGGCTGTTTAGTCTGGAGAAGAAAAGGATGAAGGGGGATCTTATTAATGTCTATAAATATCTAAGGGGTGGGTGTCAAGTGGAAGGGGCCAGTCTCTTTTCTGCGGTGCCCAGTAATGGGACAAGAAATAATCACAGAATTACAGGATGTTAGGAGTTGGAAGGGACCTCGAAAGATCATTGAGTCCAACCCCCCTGCCAGAGCAGAATCACCTAGAGTAGGTCACACAGGAACGTGTCCGGGCGGGTTTTGAATGTCTCCAGAGAAGGAGACTCCACAACCTCTCTGGGCAGCCTGTTCCAGGGCTCTGTCACCCTCACTATGAAAAAGTGTTTCCTTATGTTTAACTGGAACCTCCTATGCTCCAGTTTGCACCCATTGGCCCTTGTCCTCTCATTAGATGTCACTGAGAAGAGCCTGGCTCCTTCCTCCTGACACTCACCTTTTACATATTTATAAACATAAATGAGGTCACCCCTCAGTCTCTTCTTCTCCAAGCTGAAGAGACCCAGCTCCCTCAGCCTCTCCTCATACGGAAGGTGTTCCACTCCCTTAATAAGCCTAGTGGCTCTGCGCTGGGCTCTGTCCAGTAGTTCCCTGTCCTTCTTGAACTGGGGTGCCCAGAACTGGATCCAGTACTCCAGGTGGGGCCTCACCAGAGCCAGTAGAGGGGGAGGAGAACCTCCCTCGACCTGCTGGCCACGTTCTTTCTAATGCATCCCAGGATGCCATTGGCCTTCCTGGCCGTGAGGGTGCATTGTTGGTTCATGGTCATCCTCTTGTCCACCAGGACTCCCAGGTCTTTTTCCTCAGAGCTGCTCTCCAACAGCTCAGCCCCCAACCTGTACTGATCCCTGGGGTTGTTCTTCCCCAGATGCAGAACTTTACACTTGCCCTTATTGAATTTCATTAAATTCCTCCCCGTCCAGCTCTCCAGCCTGTCTAGGTCACGCTGGATGGCAGCACAGCCCTCCAGCGTTGTCAGCCACTCCTCCCAGTTTTGTACCATTGGCAAACTAATTGAGGGTACACTCTATCCCTCCATCCAGGTCATTGATGAAGATATTGAACAGCATTGGACCCAGTACTGACCCCTGGGAGACGCCACTAGTCACAAGTGTCCAGCTAGAGTCTGCTTCACTGATCACAACTCTCTTGGCTCTGTCCTTCAGCCAGTTCCCAATCGATGTCACCACACAGTCATCCAATCCGCACTTCTGAAGCTTGGCTACAAGGATACCATGGGAGACAGTAGCGAATGCTTTGCTGAAGTGGAGATACACCACATCCACTGCCCTGCCCTCATCTAACCACCTAGTTGTACTATCATAAAAGACTGTCAGATTAGTCAAGCAGACTCTACCCTTGTTGAATCCATGTTGACTACCCATGACAAGCCTCCTTTCCTCAACATGCTTTGAGACGGTGTCAGCTAGAACATAGGAGGTTCTACCTCAACAAAACGAGAAACTTCTTTGCTGTGAAGGTGATGGAGCACTGGAAGTGGCTGCCCAGAGAGGTTGTGGAGTCCCCTTCTCTAGAGACTTTCAAAACCCTGTATAGCCTGCCCTAGAAGATCCTGCTCTGGCAAGGGGATTGGACTAGATGATCCCTTGAGGTCCCTTCAAACCCCTAACATTCTATGATTCTATGATTCTGAGACATCTTTTAGCTGAAAGAAAGTCACACAAGCTAAAGTGTGATATCAGGGAACTGCAAAGACTGGTGTTTCTCGTGTATAATGACATCCTTCATTATACGGATGCCAGACTGCTGCACTATTTGGTGGTATATCTTCAGAAGCAAAATGGCCACCTTATAGCCCAGTGAACTTTAGATACAACATTTCCAGCCAACCTCACAAAGAGGAACACCACAAGAAGGGCCAGTTGCACTACAGCCTTGCTGAGAGAGAAGGTGTTACCTCATCCTCTTGCTGTCAGTGCAGTACAGGGAAGGGATAAGTTCAGAGAAGAAAACATGCAACAGGAAATTTTGGGGGTACACTAAACTTCTTATTTTACTTTCTGATACTGTGAGACCAAACTTGCAACATTTGTTCCTAACACAGCAGTGACCAGGGATAAAAAGCAGAGCTTGAAGCCTGTTAACTGAATATCATACCTTTCACTCTGGAGTCTGGGTGCAACCAAAAATTCAACCTATTTTTCATTTCTTGTCTTTTTTTTTTTTTTTTTTCCCCAACGCATGTGTGAAGCAATGAAAAGAGATCACAGGAAAACCCATCTCTTTGCTCATTATGCTTCCTGCTGTTTGGTGTGCAGCTACTCACATGAGGTATGTATTTGCAGGCAGCTTTTTCCTTGCTTTGCCTGTGACTAACCAGAAAGAGAGGAACTCCAAAGAGACTCGTTAAACCCATGAATGCTGTCACAGTTTGTCACATGTGGCTCCGCACACATAAGCAGAGCATTGCTTTTATAGTGTACTGCAAGTCTTTCCTTCTGCAACAATAGTAACTCATGTCACTGCTTTAGTCTCAAGAGAAACTGCTATTAAATGGTAGATGTTAGTTTAATATTAATAATTGTCTTAACTTCATACATCTACAGATTTTCATCTAGTAGAAGGGAGCTATTCATTTTTCCTCATAAAAACAACATTCCTCTGAAGGGAATTTAACAGATGTAACGGGGTTGATGGCAGGTGCAGCATAATGAAAGCAAGACACTTTGAACTGTCAGTGGCTCTCTAACTGCTCTTTGTATTACCCTGGCAGAGGTGTGCCTGATCCAGTTCAAAACATCTGCTCTCTCACAAGTGTACTCCTGGCTCCCATTCACCGTCCTGCAAGGCAAAGCTGGGCTGCAGAAGGAGAAAAAAAATGTAGAAAAAAGTATCTGGACCAGGTGAAAAACATCTGCCTGCACATCAGTATAGTTTAGAGCAGTCAAGAGAGCCTGTAATGTTTTATAGAACTTGCATATTGTCATTTTTAAGGGGGAAGATTCTGAAAATGAAGATTCATTAAAGCTGTAGCACTGGATCTCAGGCAAACACCTCTTTCATCATCCAGCACACCACCGTGGGGAGCGCTGTTCTTCTGCAGAGTGTTCTCTGGTTTTCTCCAGTTAGTTTTAAATTGGTGCTAGGGTTTCTGCCACTTCTCTAGGAAAAGATATTAATAGGTCTTAGTAGTAAGAGATGTTTCTTGATAGCCAAACTACAGATAGCCTTTCTCCCATTTTATCTCATTATAATTATGTTTCTAGTTTGTAATGCATTAAGATTTTCACTTTGTTCCTGTTTTTTACATTCTTCACTTTCTTGTCATCTGAATGACACAGAGTGGACCATGTTCATCTTTCTTTACATATTAGTCATTCGATCATTTAATCAGTTTTGTGCCTTTTTTTTTTTCTTCATAATTTCCTCATCTCTGTCCGTATCTCTCTGGCTGAGACTCTCTGAACTGTCTGCAGTATTAATAAAGAATGCATGATGCTGTAGTGAAAAGGCTTCTTGGCATGCGTTTGGGGTGACCTGTAAAAGTCTTGTGGTAAAGTCATAAAGTAAGCCATGCAGCTCACCTGAAATTATTATTAACCTGCATATGGAGGTTGCAAGATATTAAAACTGGTACAGAGCTCTTTTTCTAATACTATTGCTTCAAGTTTATTTTCCTTTTAATTTTAGCTTCTCTTAGTCTCTCAGACGAGTTTTTTCCAGGATGAATTGATATCTTTTGATACTGTATATAGAAGTCTTTCTGTTCTGAGTGACTACACAATGCATGGGATTGCCTTATCTGAGGCAGCCACTGGGGTTTCTGGACCACAGTCAGGAGAAACAGGAACTGTTGCAAAACTATAACCATTGTATGCAATTGTGTATACACTAGTCTAATGTTGTCTCCTTCTGGGTGGCATGGAAATACCTGGGAGGATCCAATTAAGATCTAAAGACAAAACAAAACATTCTCAGTGACTGTACAAGGTTGTTTCAATTCCTGTTGTCAAATTTCATGTTGATTAGAATAGGAGAGAAGTTAGGACCACTCAACTTTGGGAGACACACTGTATATTTAAATAATTAATTGAAAAAACACCGCCAACACAGATTATACTCAAATTATTAGTATATAATTAGAGATCTGTTCCTCAATTGTCTTTCAGCTGCAGATGTAGTGCATTCCTGTGAGATCGCAATTGAGAAAGAAGCATCTGCCATCAAGTACACTGTTTTTAATCAATTACTGATTTTGAATATATTGCAAAATAGTGTTATATCCTACCAATTTAACTTTTGCATTGTATGTATTTGGAAATATATATTCAACCACTTTTTGTATGAAATAGTAGACCATACTACATAGGCTTATTGATATGCTTCATTCAAGACATAGTGGCCTCAACACAATAAACCACTTAAGCATGTACTTAAAATTAAATATATATACTTGAGTATATTACTGAAAATCTGCCTGTGGAAGGACTTTCCTGAATAAAAGTGGCTTTAGGCATATGTCTGAGTACTCTGCAGAATTGCAGCTTCTAAGTCCTATTATATTGAGAATTGAATGGAGTCACTCGAAGTGTATAGAATTAAACGCATTTATGACATGTTTATGATTTTTTACAGGATCAGTACTCAATTCATATCTTGGAGCACATATTCATATGAGGAGCTCTGTATTAATGAAGGGATTCAGAACTGGTCTTTTTTAAGTAGGCAGTTTTAATAAGAAAATCTTAATAAAAGGTGTAAACTACAGAGAAATTATGTTAGTTCAGTTCCCTAAGGCAAGCCTCACATCATCGTGTTTGTATACAGTCAATAAGCCTACAGAGAAAAAAATCCAGGCCAATAAGTGAATTATAGAAATTAGTTTGGTAATGAAACTTTACACGTTGACACATTTGCTGGTGAAGACAAAATGTGTGTGGCTGAAACACTGTTAAAACTAAAGGTTCTTCTGGCTGCCTAATACTTCATTTGCTTTTGAAACGTTCATTTCATAAACATGTTCTCTTATGGCTGTCTTGAAGGAGGAATTTATTATTTGCATGCTGAAGATGCATATTAGCACTCTCTTAAAAAAAAAATCTTTTCCATGGCAAGGGGGAAACTCAGGAAATCAAGTCACCAGCAAAACAATAAGGCAAGTCAGAGTGAGCTAAATATTCATACTTCCTCTGAAGGCATGAAAAGGCTGACAGCTTTGAAATTTTAAGTTTCTACGATAAAAATCTTGACGTCCCAGTCATACAATGACTTCCACTCATATGAAATGAAGAGACAGGTAACTATTGGAGAGTCCAGGAAAGAGCTACAAATGATGAGGGGACTGGAACATCTCTCTTATGAGGAAAGGCTGAGAGAGACCTGGGTCTGTTAAACCTGGAAAAGACTTCTAAATATCTAAAGGGTAAGTGTCAAGAGGATGGGGCCAGTCTCTCTTCAGTGGTGCCCAGTGATAGGACTGGAGCACAGGAAGTTTTGTCTGAACATGAGGAAAAAATTCTTTACTCTGAGGGTGATGGCAGCCCAGAGAGGTTGTAGAGGCTAGGGAGACTTTCACAACCCACCTGGAAGTGATCCTGGGCAATCTGCTCTACTTGAACCTTCTTTGGCAGGGAGGATTGGACTACATGATCCACAGAAGTCCCTTCCAACCCCCACCAATTATCTCTGATGTTGTGACTCTGTGATGAAGCACACTGCAGGACCAGGGCCTGAACTAATAGAGTGCACCTTTAGATCAGTTATCTCCTTTTATCAATCTTCTCCTCTTTGTCTAACTGCAGAGTGGATTTTAGCTATTCTTACATCATACAAAATTCAGTGTATCTAGTAGAGCAGGGGAAATTTGGATAAAACTTCTTTTTCATGGATAACTT
The DNA here is from genome assembly GCA_013396935.1 of Baryphthengus martii. Taxonomy (NCBI): domain Eukaryota; kingdom Metazoa; phylum Chordata; class Aves; order Coraciiformes; family Momotidae; genus Baryphthengus; species Baryphthengus martii. The sequence continues at coordinate 27,799 of VWZK01020100.1, forward strand.
ACATACTGAATGAAGCTGCTTCCATCACCAGCCACATGTTTTGACGCAAATACCTGTACCACCCCAGCTTATTTTCTAAGCAATTGGTGCTCTTCTGTAAAGAACAACAAGTACCACAAAGTGGCAAAGGTGAAAACTCAAAAAGCTGCTGTACTAGCCAAGAAACTACTCAGCCAGGCTTTTAGGAAACATCCGCACAGACGAGGAACCTATGCTGCAGACTTCAGGCCTGAGGTCAAAGATGCATCATTAGAGACATCATTTCCTGATATTAGAGGCTCCAAATCATTAGTCTTTTAATACATAATATCAATAGCTGTAATGAAAAATGCAGGTAGGATGTAGAGAATCCCTTGAATCTTAATGTACTCTCAGATGTTGGAAGCATAATGCAGTATATAAGTCAGCTGAGCTGGAGATAAACAATAGGTCAAATGGAGAAAATTAAGAGGAAAGCAGCAGCTAAACCTCTGATTCTTGCGTGCGAATGCAAATCGCCTTGGTTCCCAGGGTCAGTACAAGCTGTGCCTCTGGAAATGTACCGAAATGGAGCGTGAGTGGGATTTCTGCAGAATGCATGACTGTTCTGGCTCCTGCACAACAAGACGTTTCACACTGTGTGTGGCAGATGGGAGCTGGGAAGTTAGGCCCAAGAATTGAAGTTTGCATATATATGCATAAAACTATACATATATGTATATGTGTGTATATATATAGTGTGGGTGGGTGTGTGTGTGTGTGACTAGACCCAGGAAGAGCTGCTGCCAGTAGCTTTTCCCTGGGCTGTGTCTGGGTCCATATGCAATTAAGCATCCTTGCATGTCCCTGGCACACCGCCCAGGCATGGCTGATCCCCCGGAAAATAGATGCTCACCGCCAAGCAACATTAAACCTTCAGGACCACTGCTGAGCCCTTTCTTTGAAGGCTTTGCAGCAGCCCAAACCCACCTTTTCTCAGGAAATGGACATTGTGGGCACACTGAATTTCAAAACAATTTGCTAAGGAGTCCAAATCATTGCAAGCAAGGAGAAACTTTATCTGGGTTCAACAACCTTGTTGCCTTTTAAAATTTTAGCACCAAAGGTGGCTGTGAATAACAACAGCATAATACAACCCCATATCCCTTTTTATGCTTTAGTCACTTCTCTGCTTTTATAAGTTCTGAACATGATATGTGGATGAGTGTTCAAGCAACGTGGGGATTGTCCTTCTGTCTTAGATTTTCTGAATCACAAATCCATCACATTCAAAGACACAGCATTAACATCATATTAGTTTCCTTTACCCTTTTGAGGTTTTATACTGCCCAGTCTAGAAACTTGGAAAAGTTAGTTATGTACAGGATAAAGCAGCCTCAATTAAATCCAGGAATGCCTAACCCTCTCCACTATCCACAGTCAAGAACAGTCTTTCCTCAACATTTTTTAACCGCATGGTGCACTTTACTTTTTTTTAAAAAAATTCCACTGATGCTGTCGTGCAGCATTGCTGCAGTGATTTCCATTTAGAATAAAATAAAAGGCTGAATTAAATTTCATTTATTACTTTTAGTTCCTTCTCTCCTTTCCCCATTTCTGTTTGTTTGCTCAAGTGTTGAATATGTGTATTTTTTTTAATGTAAATGTATTTTTGCAGGTTTTTTACAGGCAACGTTTAATCTATACGGCTACGGTGTGGGAGATAAACAACTCGGTTTTGATTGTATATGGCTGACTATATCCATGAAGACATTTCCTGATGCAGTGATTTCATTAAATTAGTCAGAATCTCTAAGTTGTAAACCAACAGAGACCTCCAGACAAAAAAAATATATATAAAATGTTAATTTTCCTTGAAAGACTGGTTTCTGGAAAGTTAGCCATGAATGCATAGCTAAAAAGCGCTTTTTGAACTGATCTCTTTAAAAGTTATTTCTACTCAGATGCCTGTGAGAATCTGAAACACACTGAAACGTATGTGTTTTCTTCGGCTCTTGCTTCTCTACAAGGCTAGTGTGGGAAATGTTGTAGTTCTGGGGAAGGCTTTAAATGTTGCTATTTTTCACTGTAAGAGCCATTACTACAGACCCATTACACGAGCTGAGGTTTCCCAACTCATTTCTAGCCCACTTTAGCTTGCATACAATATTTGGATAATTGGGACAAATTCTGGACTCTTTTCTGAACAAAACAGAAACTCCTCAAGCCATAAGAGGTGTCTCCCTTGTGACAGCAGTTATCTCAGCCTCGGCCCTGGACAGGAAACTGCATCCCAGAATTTAAGTGTTGCTCTCAGGTTTTTAAAGCATAATGGAACTCTATACTTTTGAGGTGAGGATGGAAAGGGCTTGGAGGAGGTCAGAGATTCCTAAATTAAGGCTCTTAATTTCCTTCTTGAGAAATGGAGAGAGGCACCACTAGAAGGCAATTCAGACTCAAGAGGCTAGAAGCACCTCCTGGAGGTGTTTCTCCCATTCTTCATTTGCTGTTGAAAGAGCCCAAGGTGACAAGGCTTCTGTTTGGGTGTCTCAGTGCTTAAAATTAGGTAAGTCGATCTCTCTCCTGTATGCCATCACAAATTCCCTGATTTGCCCTTTGGTACAGCATGCACAGGGCTGTACATTAATGCAATATTGACGTTCTGTGACAAGTTAAAAGGCCAGTAAGAGTAGTGATCATTGTGAATTATTTCACCTATTTGATACCTGCTTTTTCCTTAACTCTCTTAATGGTGCTGTGTGTTTTCCTACCCTAGTGACATTCGGTTGTATCTATTGTTAATTTTTGCTTTGTAGCTTGCATCTAGATTACAGTTTGCGTGTCCCCAAAGTGGTATCATTCACCTGAAATCTTGATTCTTTGGTGTTGTGTGGCTTGCATAAATGTCAGCTGGTCCAAGGGAGCGGTTTTAAAAGAAACAGAGCTGATCTGACATTCTTCAAAGGGAAGCCTAGGAGACTCATCTCTGCACCTGGGTTTGTTATAAACACTGAGCAATGGGAAGAGCGCTATGAATGCTGTCACTCGAGCAGTGAAGAGGGACAGGCAGCCATGTCAAAAATGACAGCGTTTCTTTTACTAGTCTTGCAAAGGATGTCTGCAGTGATGTGACTGTAGATGACATCAAACAACATAAGTGGCTGGTTTCTGCAGTAGATTGAAATTCATCCAGTTCCCTGTACTCACTGTGATGACTTTCAATGCTAATTCTCAGTGAGTGAGGCATGAAATATATTCACAGAATATACACAGTTAGGATACTTTTAACTTATTTGAGGTACCAGTGATGTAAACATCTGTGCCACTCGCTTTCGTGCATTTTTTCCTGCGTTTCAATTATGCAGTCAAAGAAACACTGGAGAAGAGAAGAACAGGTTTGCTGATCTAGTTCTTTTTCTTTTTTGAAAAGAATCAGTGCCTCATTGTCTGAGCAGAGGGAAAGGTAAGATAGAAGCACACTTTCATCTTCTTCAACAAGTAAGAGATCAGCTGAATTGATGCAAATGAGGTGTTTTTGAAAGTGATCCCCAAAGCTTGATGTGCTCGCTGAGCAAAACTGTGGGTTGCTTAAACTTCCATTTGGAAATCTAAATAATGTGAGATGGTGTGAAAGATGAAAAAGTTTTAGCTTGAGTTTTACTGCATGGCTGTAATGCTATTTGAAGCTGAAGCTAAATCCAGCATTCACCACATACTGCGTCCTGCAGTTGCAGCAGCATGTGTGCTTCACTGTATTTTGAGAGGATGTTCCCCAGTCCTGACTTCAGATGACACTCTGCTCTTCTTAGGATTCCTTGGGAGAAAGAGGCTGCAAAAGGCAGAGAGAAAGGAGGGAAAAGCCTCCTGTACGTGTGCAGGTCGTGGGAATCTGTTGACAGGAACTACTGGAATCTGCAGAATAAGAGAACTGGATAAGTGCATCAGCTCTAACCAAACCAAGATAAGTGAGGTTATGGTGATATAAATGAGAAACTGACTCTTTGTTCAGTATAAATGTATGCCAAACTTTTTTTTTTCCCAACAAATAATATCTTCCTTTTTCATACATGGCGCTCAGTATCTGCATTTTGTGTTAATTTCTTTGCTCTCTGCTTTTACAATCAGCTACAAAGAAAGTGAGACATATTCCTGCCATGACTTTTGGATTTCAGTCTCTATTCTAATGGCTTTTTCGCATAGAAGACATAAATAGCCATGGGAGCAAGGGGCTGGCACTCCTCTCCTCTCCCAAAGATCAGGCCACAGAGTAATACAGTTTGTCTTCCTGACCTTGAATTCTGGGTTTTGGACAATGGAATAGCTTTTACAGGATAGGGTGAGAATGTCTTCACCCTAGAATAGATTACTGAATGGCTGTAGAGATGAGAAAATAATCTAAATAAAGGAGAAGTAAACCTAGGACTCTCGCAAGCTGAATGTGCCTTCTAGCCACCAAGTGATCTGACTCGAGCTTTAGCAGTTCCCTCTGGAGCAATTTCAGGGATTGGCACAGCCATCAGTTTGCCCTGTCCTGACAGAAGAGTCTGCAGATGGAGTGGTATGTCATCTCCTCAGCTTCATGAGGTCATCTGTTAGACTAGTGGCAGTTTGACCTTGCACCCTGGGCTGTGACCAGCAGCACCCAAGCAGTAAACACCCAGCTGGGTGCCTTCAGAGTGTGAGCAAGGAGTTTTTGTGAGGAGTGCCCAAGGGACTTGCCAAGGCTAGCAAAGCAGTATTGGACTGCTGAACAACCTGGTGGTTGGGGCTCCTCCACCTCAGTTGTCTAGAAGGTGGATGTGGGTCAAGATTTTTCAGAGCAGCCAATCTGCTGGGAGGGCTCCAAGAAAACCTGCTGGATGGAGGAGCCTCTCAGGGAAGGGCAATAGATTAGTAGTTTCTGGATCCCACCTGAGTGCAAGCACACAAGACGGCATGTCCTCCATCAAGGCTGAGACACCTCTGGGTGTAAAAAGAAGCAGAATTACAGACACTTGGTTTGATATTCGTCTCATCTACCTTTAGGCATTTCTCCTGTGAATGTTTCTATATGAGCTAGTTATGCCAGGGTTCCACTGACGAAAAAGAGGCCCTGTTGGGATGTGACTCATCAGACTGATGATTTCAGCATCTTACAAGCTCTTAAAAATTTTACTATGAGGTTTCTTTATGTTGGTATGTTTCTTGTTGATACCTCATTATTGTTGTCTTCTGATAAAGCTACTGTAAGAACATCGTCCTCTCTTTTAAAAAATGAATTTGTCCAGAGGAGAAAAAAAGATTTATGAAATGCCAGGAAATAAGGAAGGGAAGTAGAGCTGAATTTAGATAGATCCATAGGCTCTATTTATTTGTGACCTGACACGCTAGCTATTTGCTCATTATTCCTCTTCAGCATTTAATAAAGCAGAATAAAGGCTTTTATTTTATTAAATATTAATTCACCTTTCCATATTTTTTAGAGAAGGCTATAGAAATAAAGCATTGATGGAGGAAGATAACTGAAGGGATGAGTAAATGAGACACAATTTCCCTGATTTCTAGCAAAAGATCTCCTGGCTTTATGCTACCACTTTATTTAATTATATCTGATTTTTTTTTTTTCCACAACAAACCATGTAGAGAAAGAAAAAGAGAAGAAAGCACAAACAGCTTGGCTCTTAAAAAAAAAATTGCCAGTGAAAGTAATTTTTTTCCTCTCTTTGTTTACTGGTGAAGGTGAAGCACTAACTCAACATGCAGGTACAGACGTGATAATTTACTTGTCAGTTATGTGGTGGAAAAAATCACTTTTAATGATAATTGTTGTATTAAGTTGTGGGATTTTTTTTAAAAATCATGAAGGCAGCTGACTATTCTTTTTCAACAGTGCACTCTACTGTTTTTTTATTCCTGGCCCCTATCTTTCTACATGTATTTTTTCACCTGCCAGAGTCAAAGAAGGATCTATTGTATTTTATCATTCAGCACAAAGGCTATTTATGGTCCTGAGTCTGGACTTCTCTGCTCACTTGGCAATGTTGTTCAGTTATTAAGGATGCGCAGACAGAATATGTACCTGTGATTTCGTATAATTCACTTGTTGACAGAATCAACCCTTACATTTCTAAGATGCCATTTCTCAAGTACAGTAGATCATAATCTTAAGCAGTGACTTTATATTCATTTTTTAGCACATCTAGTGAACTGTTATATATAGTGCATTTAGGTGATTTAATAACATGTTTTAAGCATTCAAAAGGAAAGCAAAGGGGAGCTGCTTCTTTGGAAAGAGGGTAGTTATTTAGCTCAACTGGTTAGAGGAAAAATAAGTTTTCTTTTTCTATTGCTTGTTAGATTTCTATAGGGAATACACTATGGGGATGGTGTGCAGTTGACATAAATGGGAATCATGCAGATTAATCAGCTTTGAAAGCCTTCACCCTGGAAAGGCAGATGATGCAGCAATAATGGAATGAGGTAAAAAGTAGCCATCACTAGTGAGGGTAGAAAGAAATCTATGGAATAGACAGGCATGCAGGCAACGACTGTAGTTGTCGTAACTAGTAGTAGCTGTACATACTAAAATTGTGCTTTCATCAGGAGAAGCAGACGCAGTTACAAGGAGGAAAAATTTCACTTTTAATTAAGCTAATAATAAACTAAAATAGAAAGGAACATTCTGTCACATCTCAGTGCGTGCAGGAGGCAAGATGAACAAGACCCTGGCCTCCTGACTTGACTTCTTCCCATAACTTTGGCCAATAAAGCATATGTCCATGAAGAGTTCAAATCCCAAACAAGGCTCATTAAAATACGTGTAAAGGACAGGACTTGATGTTAAGGGCCATCAGCAAGGGAGATATCATCATCTGTAACTTACTTTTCAAGAACACACAAGTGCCCACCACGTCTGTAACTTGCCTGGCAATTCTCAATGTTTCTAACTGTTGATGTTCTATCTAATTCTCTAGATGTTCATGTCTTTCCAGCCCCTCTGCCACTCGTAATCTCAGCGCACGTCAAGTTACAACCCCACTACCTACTTCCAGCTACTGTACTCAGTGCAGATGAAGCATGCAGACAAATTATTATAATGTGGGTTACACCATGAGATCAAAAATAGAAGAAAAAGATATGCCACAGGGAAGGAAAGGAGAGAGACAAAGCTGGACTTCAGAGTATCCTGCTCCTACTGCTACCAGTGAGTTGGGCAGCACAAGGGCTGAGCTTGCTGTTTTCCAAGGGGGTTTAACCCATTGTCCACTCCTATAGCAACAGCTGGCACAACAGAAACACTCATGCTTCCCTAAAAACCAACAAGAAGCCCTGGACTTTAGGCGTGCAGACTTTGATCGCTTCAGGGATCTGCTGGCCAAAGTACCGTGGCACAAAGCCCTAGAGGGAAGGGGGGCTCAGGACAGCTGGTCAATATTCAAGGATCTCCTTCTTCATGTCCAGGAGTAAAGTATACCAACAAAGAGGAAGGCAGAAAAAAATGCTAGGAGACCCACCAGGATGAACAAGGAGCTCTTGGACACACTGTCACACAAAAATAAACTTTACAAGGAGTGGAAGAAAGGACAAGTAGAATGGGGGTCATATAAGGAAGCTGTCAGAGCAGCAAGAGACCTGGTTAGAAAAGCTAAAGCTCCGTTAGAATTAAATCCAGCCAGGGAGATCAAGGGGAATGACAAAAATTTCTATAGATATATTAATGACAAAGGGAAGACTAGGGAATGTGTAGACCCTCTCAGAAAGGAAACAGAAGAACTGGTGATAAGTGACATGGAGAAGGCTGAGGTTCTCGATGACTTCTTTACCTCAGTCTTCACTGACAAGGACTCCAGTCACACTCTTGAAGTCATAGAAGATAGTGGCAGGGGCTGGAAGAAAGAGCTGCCCATTGTAATTGAAGATCAGACCATCCGAAGAACCTGAAAGAGTACAAGTCCATGGGACCTGACGGGATACATGGGTACTGAGGGAACTGGTGGATGAGGTTGCTAAACCACTCTATTATATTCCAAAAGTCATGGAAGTCTGGTGAAGTCCCCACTGACTAGAAAAGGGAAAATATAAACCCCATTTTCAAAAAGGGAAAGAAGGGTGACCCAGGGAACTACAGGCCAGTCAGACTCACCTCTGTGCCCAGTAAGATCGTGGAGCAGATCCTCCTGGAGGCACTGCTGAGGCAGAAGAATAATGAAGAGGTGATTGGGTACAATCAACACAGCTTCACCAAGGTCAAATCATGCCTGACAAATCTGGTGGCCTTCCATGAAAAGGTCACAACATCAATGGACAAGGGAAAAGCAACTGACATCATTTACCTGGACCTGAGCAAAGCCTTTGACACTGTCCTGCATGACATCCTGGTCTTCAAGATGGTGAAACATGGGTTGGGTGGATGGACCACTCGGTGGATAAAGAACTGGTTTGATGGCCTCACTCAAAGAGTGGCTGTCAATGGGTCCCTGTCCAAGTGGAGGTCAGTGACAAGTGGAGTCCGTCAAGGATCAACACTGGAACCAGTGTTGTTCAACATCTTTGTCAGCGACACGGACAGTGGCATTGAGTGCACCCTCAGCAAGTTTGCCAACACCACCAAGCTGTGTGGCGCAGCTGACATGCTAGAGGGAAGGGATGCCATCCAGAGGGACCCTGACAGGCTGGAGAGGTGGGCCCATGCCTACCCCATGAAGTGCAACAAGACCAAGTGCAAGGTCCTGCACCAGGGTCGGGGCAATTCCAAGCACTGATATAGGTAGGGCAGTGACTCGCATGAACGCAGCTCTGAAGAGGACTTGTGGGTGCTGGTGGACCAGAAGTTCAACATGAGCCATCAGTGCACACTTGCAGCCCAGAAAGCCAACCATATCCTGGGCTGCAAGAGAAGTGTGGCCAGCAGGTCGAGGGAGGTGATTCTCCCCCTCTACTCCACTCTTGTGAGATGCCACCTGGAGTACTACGTCCAGTTCTGGAGTCCCTATTACAAGAAAGATATGGACGTGCTGGAACGTGTCCAGAGAAGGGCCATGAGGATGAGGCTGGAGCACCTCTTCTATGAAGACAGGTTGAGAGAGTTGGGGTTATTCAGTCTGGAGAAGTCTGTGAGGAGACCTCATTGTGGCCTGCCAGTATCTGAAGGGAGCCTACAAGAAAGCTGGAGAGGGACTTTTCAGGATGTTGGGTAGTGATAGGACAAGGGGGAATGGATCCAAACTAGAGGAGGGTAGATTTAGACTAGACATTAGGTAGACGTTCTTCGCCATGAGGGTGGTGAGACACTGGAACAGATTGCCCAGAGAGGTGGTGGAAGCTCCATCCCTGGAAGTTTTTAAGGCCAGGTTGGATGGGGTTCTGAGCAATCTGATGTAGTGGAAGGTGTCCCTGGCCTTAGCAGGGGTGTTGAAACTCAATGATCTTCAAGGTCCCTTCCAATCCTGACAATTCTATGATTCTATGATTTTTCATGACTGTGGTATAACTGATTAGGTATGGGAGAGCCATGACTATTTTGTCGAACTCAACAATCTGCTGTTATTTAAGACCCCTTGATCCCTTGATCCCAGTCATGATCACTGTAGGCCTCTTCTGCCTGAAATGAGCAGTTTGTTTGATGTTGATTAGGGATATCACCATCTAATCAAATTTTAATGATGTGCTTTTAACAAGGCTGGATTTTCCTTTTTGTTCCCATCTTCCTTCTGACATAGCAGAGTCCTTCAGCATGTACTAGTCCTCACAGCAAGACATTCACAGAAAGAAAGGCAAAAACTATTTTCAAAGTTTGGCAGTACTTGAAATAATTTCTGTATTAAATACATGGTAAGAATTTTGGGAGGAATAACCCCCTGCACCAGTACAGATTAGGGGTTGACCTGCTGGAAAACAGCTCCATGGAGAAGGACATTGGAGTCCTGATGGACAATAAGTTATCCACGGCACAGCAATGTGCCTTCGTGGTCAAGAAGGTCAACAGTATCCTGGGATGTGTTAAGAAGACTGACCAGCAAGATGAGGGAGGTTCTCCTCTCCTTCTATTCTGCCCTGGCAAGGTGACATCTGGAGTATTGTGTCCAGCTCTGTGCTCCCCAGTTCAGGAGGGACAGGGAAATACTAGAGAGAATCCAACAGAGGGCTATGAGTATGATTAAGGGACTGGAGTCTCTGTCTTATGAGGAAAGGCTGACAGATCTGGGTCTGTTTAACCTGGAGAAGAGAAGATTGAGAGGGGATCTTACCAATGGTTATAAACATCTGAAGGGTGCGTGTCAAGAGGATGGGGCCAGACTCTTTTTAGTGGTGCTCAGTGATAGGACAAGGGGCAATGGGTGTAAACTGGAACACAAGAAGTTTTGTCTGAATATGAGGAAAAACTTTATTGTGAGGGTGGTGAAGCCCTGCAACAGGCTGCCCAGAGAGAGTCTCCTTCTCTAGAGACTTTCAAAACCCACCTGGACAGGTTCCTGTTTGGCCTGTCATAGCTGATTGTGCTTTGGCTTTGGATTATCTCCAGAGGTCTCTTCCAACCCCTACCATTCTGTGAATCTGTGATTCTGTGATGCTGTCATGCTGTGAATTATTTTTCCTTTTTACGGCTCCATTTTGTCATCCCTGTATCTCCTCAAATCCATTTTACATAAAGTCTTGTTGTGACAAGAATTACAGCTAGAGTAGCCTGTGGGTTAGGATGGTTTTAGTATCATTTTTCCTTTTCTACCAATAGAGGGAGTCAAGTTATCTTTCACCTCCAGAGCTTTTGGCCATAAGGCTTAGTTATGTGAGACCAGTAACTTCACTGTGGGTTTTGCACATTAGGGCAGGAGGTGAGCTAGATCTCAGCTTGTAATCTTTGGAAAATTATGGTGCAGTATCAACTAGCACAGACTGTGTGAGATTAAATCAGAAAAGCTGATGTATTGTGGGCTGAATGGACGTTGTGCCAATTACGAGATGCGTATCGAAATTTTGCTATGTGATGCACCCCCTTAAGGACTAGTGATGAGATCTGTTAATTGTGTTATATTATCTACTGGTAACTGCACCATTAATGCATGTCAGCACCACTCCTGACAGGGCTGGCTTGAGGGGTTTTCACTGCCGTAGGCAAACTGGAAACTATGTGCCACTCCTAGCCGCGTTTACTTTCACAGTAAACAGTCAAAACAGTCAGTTGTATCTAGGTCTCAATATTAAATTATATACTGGTGACTTATTTGAGTAATTAGGGCCATATTATGCGCTTCAACAGCTGAAAAATGTTTTATGAAGAGAAGTAATTACACTTTTACATTTCTTTCTTTAAATTTCTTTGCTGATCCCTCCTAGACAATGAAGTACTTGTGAGTTTGCACTGCTTAGTGAGGACCTGGCAAATGCAAAAAAATCGAGTCCGGAAACAACAGATGTTTGTTGCCCAAGGCCATACACTCTCTGTGGCATCAAACCATGGCTGACCTGCAGGGAAATTCCTAAAAAAGTTAACACTGGGTTATGTTAGTGCTATCTACCTCAAATTCTTCTCTGTGACATCTTGTGTCTTGCTTTACTCCCAAATTACTATCAGACCTCCCCAGATTCCTTACTTCTAATAATAATTATACTTCTATTGTACTGTTATCCTTCATCAGAAATTTGCAAAAATCTTTGCCATCAATTTGATTGGAAACCGTAATGTTCTCTAAAGAATCAGCCTCTCCTTTCCTGCGCGGAGCTAACTCATCAAGGCACGTGAGGACAACACACTCATGTTGTCTGGGCACCTTTACGTAGCAGTCTTGAGCTCAGTGTTACACTTGCTGCTTCTTCTGGCTGTGCAGGAATCCTGTCAATTCCTATGAGCTGAAGTTGACCATAAGGTTCTTTTGGTTACTATGTGTAAAAAAAATACAGCTTTGTTGGCTCTATGCATGTAAGCTTTGTGTCCTGCCAAGCTCCCTCTGGATGTCAAGCTGTGTGTGAGAGGGGCTGAGCATTGCTTCATCTTCTGTCCTACCCTCAGTTCTGTCGCTCGTTGCATGGTGGGTGTTGGCGAATATAGGGGGAGGAAATGTCTTATGGTGGGTTAAAAATTAGAATACACATACATGGAGTGATAATTTGTTTAATGAAAACTAATTATCAGGAATATTCTGTGTTATATCTGAGTGGAAACTAGATTATTTAATACAGCTGAAAAAATCCCAGGAATTTCTAGCCTGTTTTTCCCCTCTGCACTCAAAATATCTAAATTTATTTTGAATGGAAAAGTTGAAATAATCAATTTGTAAATAATATAATACTTTCTGTAGCATTTTAATGGAAATTAATTATTTCTGCAGTCCCAGGTTGAGATATTTCATCTCAGTGCACTGAATCAAGTTGAAATCTTTGCTATTTAACTGATGCATAATAACTCTTCTGTTTCCAAAGAAGAGCTTTATGGCCATTGTATTTGGCTTGTCCTATTTTACTCTGCCTTACAGGAAGGGTAATTGGCTGTAGTGCATTTACCACCACCCTTGTAAACCATGTAACTCAGAGTATCCTATATGACTTGTTCCTAGGGGAAGATACAGAGCTTCACTGAATATATTGCCGGTCTAAGAAAGTCTGTTAGAAATCATGGAGTTATGCAGTATCTGCATCACAGTTCCAGTGGGCCTCCCACGAGGTGCTGAGTAGATGCAAATTGACATGAGTATGATTCAAAGGAAACATTTCTGCTTAATAAACCAAAGCATTTTGATTTGGTGGGACCACCCTGGAACAAATAGCTTTGTTTTTATTTTTTCAGTTTCGGCAGAATCGTTTTTTTCCTACACAGTTAGCATATATTGTTTAACAAAATTTTCCCTGAAAATTCCAACATTTGCATTGCAAAAGTGTGTGTGCACATGTATATGTGCACATACAAATATATAAACGTGTGCATATATACAGGTATAAATTGAACACAGCTTGCATATATTCCTTCTTGGTTTCATTTACTTGAGATGCTTAGGTGCATTCTAGAAATGAGGGAAAGACATAACCCCAGAATTGAAACTTGCTGTATTAGACAAAAGGGTTACTGTAGTTATGAGCATTGATTTTTTAAATTTTTTTTTTTTTAAATTGTGACTGTGTCACCTTGAAAAGTGAGTTGATTACGTGGTCCAAAATTTGCATTAGAAAGTGCTTGTACTGAAGGACTGACTGGCTCAAGGGATCAGTAATCTAATGCGGGACCTTTCACCCCTTATTCACCAGCCTGACTCTGGCATAGGTGAGTAACAAAAGCACAAATCTCTCTGCGTCTGGCAGCCATTTGGATGAATAAATAAATTGAGCTGATAATATAATTTGATGGAAAAAAATCCCACATCTGTGCAATAATTAGCATGCTTTTCAGGTATCTCAGCAAACAGAGCAAAACCTGAAAAGGCATGGGGACTGAAAATAACAGCGGGTTGTGTTTCTGTAATATTTCCCATCCTAAATTATCCCAAAGCATTTTATAACTTATTAACTTCAGCCATATTCCAGTGTATATCTCCCTGCAAATGCCAGAAACCAGGGTCTGCTCGAATGCAATCAACTGCTCCACTTGATAAGGAGATGACTGAATTTGTTTGTATTTAAAATTTCCTAAAGAGGGAGTTCTGGGGCTCTGCTTGAAGGACAGGTATGCAGGGGAGCAAGGCACTGACCTGGCTCCATGACTCTCTTCCCACAGTTACTTGGCAACGTGGCCCTAGCTCTCCCTCCTCGCCACAGTCCCCAGGACCTGCTTTTGGTTGAGGTTAATTAGATGTTGCTTAGTGCATTCCCTAGCTAAGCTAAAGTCTTCTGGGAGCTTTCTTGTGGCCTAAGGCTGAACTCACAATAACTATGCTAATGAATTAATGGGAACAAGCAGGAAAAGGATGAGTTACAGAAAACTATCTGTGTTTTTAACCCCTGTGTAAGCCAGTGTTGGCAAACTGCGAAACCTTTCTGGACATGAACTGGCTTCCCATGGAGTCACTTGGATGTATCCACATTGCACTCCCCAGCATGCTAGTTCCAGCAACATGATGCAGAAGCACTCGAGGACTGGCTCTGGAAGCTGTACAGAAGTATTTATGCAGAGCTTAAGCTAATAAGCCCTGCCAGACCTGGGCTAGCCTGCACAGAGCCAGTATGGATGTCTCTGCAATTGTGGCACCATTTATAAGCAAACTGGACAATCTGCCAACGGGATAATGGAAAGCTGACTGTATATTGAATGTTTGTTTGCAATGAAAATTACGTGTTAGGGTTTTGACTCTAAAGCTTCAGTGGATTAGACTCAGACAGTTGACAAGATTTCTAGGTCTGTCTGTTGGCTTGCTTTTCAGAGATTGCTGCCTCTGTGACAGGGATGGTTTAAAAGCTCAGGAAGCAGGTTCTGAGTAGTTTATAACATGTTGTGTCATGGGTTTGTTGTTTTTTTTTCTAAAATGATGGAAGTGGTAAGTAGTATTCATGGCAGGAGTTTCAATAAACCAGATTGATTCAGACACCTTGAACCCTTTCTATTCTGTTTTCTGCAGGTATGTCAGAGTTTTTTTGATTAAGTTACTAGAGAGGGAAACATTGTCTTCCTTTTGGCTGCATTCAGTCCTTAAATGACTAACTGTGTTTGCAGAAAGAATGATGAACATCCTCCTACATTCACCCCAAACTTCCATTGTTTCAGAGCTGTCTGGATGAACACATTGCAGGCCTGACATTCATGATCCAGCGTACCAAGAGGAGTAACCATCAAAACATGATACATGGCCAGAGCCTTGGGAGTCATAATCCAGACACAACAAAGATAAAATAGCTGCAAGGATAAGAGAGGAAACTAGGAAGACCAGCTTCAAATGTTCTGTCTTGAATGTTTTAAGTATGACATGACTGAGAGCAAGTGCACACGTTTGTATACATGTGTTTGCATAAGCTTCTTTAGGAGGACCAGAAAAAGTAATATTTAAATCCAATAATAAAAGAAACATGCTGGAATTGCAATCCATCCTGAATTTCCCTATTGGTATGATATGATAATCAAGAAAAATCAGATATTTAAATGTATGAGAAAAAATTTGTGGACAGCAAATAAAAAAATGAATCAATTATAATTTTATTCTCTTTACATTTATACATATATATGGAGCTAGTTTCTCACAGCAAAAAGAGCAAAACCAAAACAAGTGCACAAAAATTTTATCATAGTTCTCAGGCCCTTCATGGTTTTAAGAAGCAGATAGAATAATCTTTACACAGTCTTTGCTGGGTGACACCTCTTTCTCTGTGTCTGCCAGTCATGGCAAAAAGACTAGGTATGAATTTTTACGGCAAGACATACTGTGTTGCAGTCTTTCTCCACACCATCTGAGTGCAAGGTTTTGCACCTATTTTTCAGTGAAGATGCCTATTAAAGCTGTAATGTTTTAGTCCTATATGTTTTGAAGGAAATGCAGATTTTTCCCTTAGCTTTAAGGTGGCAAGTACTGATGTTTACAGTAGCGTCCCAAATAATATTGCGGTCTGTTTGTCCTCCCCAGGCTTCCCGATCTAAGCAGGAATCCTTGCACCCTTCTGGCATGCAGATGTTCCTTGCTGTGAAAGTCATGGTGTCTTTCATTCTACCTCTTCATGCATTACACTGCACAATTAACTTTGCATCTTCATCTGTGAAAATTCTAAGTATGTATTTTCCATTTCCCATTTTCATAACACAATCTGTGAAAGAAGACATCAGAATGGAAATTGCCTTTTGAAAATATTTTAGTATATGTTTCATGTATATAGTATATATTTAGTATATAGTTTCATGTACATCATGTGACTGAAGATTTTGTCTGTTTGCACAGTTATGATATTTCAACAATATGAGCCCAGTTCTTGCATACACAAATGCTCTTTTGAAGTATCCCAATGCTTATCCATTCCACAATCCCTTCACAATGAGGAAAGTCTAAGTAGTCCCATAATAAATGAAAATATGGCTCATATATTTGTATCTATTCAAGAAGAAGAGACACAGGATTGTTTTAATAGCTACGTTTTCTTCAAGGTAGCAACAAAGGACATAAGAACTTGTTGATAACTCAGAGGCAGCAGAGTTCATGCTATTTGCCTTTAGCTGATGTTCCAACCTGCTAGGTGTTTGGTGGGCTATCACAGACAAGTTTTTCTTACTACTGCTTTAATTCCAGACAGTTAAAGTATGGATACTCTTGCAACGCTGAAGTACTCATCAAGCTCAAGCCCCCATTGTGCTGCGCTGTGTACAAACTTGGAGCAGTTCCATGTGTTATTTCTGAAAGTAATTTTAATTGTCTACTGGGTCATGTTTCCTGAAATTAATGGTTGGGATGTTGGACCTCAAATATTTCCCTTTGGCAGATACTGTTTTTCACAGTTATGAGCCTATTAAGGCCCTTATAACCAAAACATTATGGAAGATGTTCTCCGTATGTAAAACTATATTAATAATCATATTTATATTGCACTCTGTGTAAATGTTTTCAGGATGCAGAAGAACCATTGCAGAAAAAAACCCTCCTTCATTAATTATAAGCATCACATTCTCAACAAAATTACAGAAAAGTGTATAAAGTGATAGAATTGATGGAGCTGGATTTCATATATTTTTCTCCATTATGGCAGCCATAGAAAATGTTTAGCACCTAAAGCTCTTCTTTATAGCAGTCTGGACTCATCCATACTATGGAAGTATTCTCTTAGAAGGTGCCCTAAAGGATAACCTTAAGATTGTAGACAGAAACAAGCTTTGTCTTGGTCTCAGGCCAACCACAAGGACAGTCTTGCTGGCATTTACCTTATATAGAAAGCTTCTTCGGACCCCAGGACTCCCTGCATGGTAATATAGATAAAGTCAATACATTTTACAAGATCTGAGCATTTATTAAGTGCTGTTGTGGCCCAAATATGGTTCTAATGCAACAGTTAAACAAAACAAATCAATGGAAAAAAGTACCATTGGCTTCAGTGAAGATTGTTTCAGACTCCTGAGGTTTTGTTGTAAATGCAGATGTGTTCAAGTGTATTGATATGAAGTGAAACAGCCTGTGCATTACTTGGCTGAAGCAATTTATGATTCCTCTGACATCGTTATTCTGCAGAATCTTGTCTTCAAAGCCGAGTATGAGGACAATTGTGTGAGTCTTCTGCGTCTCAGAGCCACAGAACTCATCACTAAATAAACGGAATAGTTTAATACATCTACATAGGGATTTTTCTCTTATTTTCCTGCAAAAATTACAAAATGAAGAGTCTGTCATTTTGGCATGATATAATAAACTCTTGGCTAATGGTGCACTTTTAGATTTACAAAAGGCATAAGGTCTCCTCAAAGGAAGGAACATGAGTTCTGCACAGGAAAAAGGTGTATGAAGTGGGGAGATCCCATGTAAAACCTATGAAGCAAACAGAAACTTGCCAGTTTCAAAGCCTTTGGTGTCTGAAAAACAAATTCTGAGATTCAGGTGCAAATTTATTAATTAAAAAAAAAAGTTCATCTTGAATTTTTATTTTTACGTTTTTTGAAATCTTGTGATTTAATGTTCCAGCACATTGCAAGAATACTTGAGCCTATCGGATTAGTCTTCTTAGAAAGTCTACACAGGCTAACTACTGTCTGATTTTAAGCAAGTGCTCTGACCCCTATTTTGATCAATCTTTTAGTAGGTGTTTATGAGGTCGAAATATTCAAAGATGCCAAGTACCAAACTGTCCCTCAAAATGTTGTTCTGGGTGTTCCAGGGCTAGAAGAACCCAAAATCTAGAGCCATGAGGCTTAAGGTGAGACCTTTCAAACTAGCCAGAAAAATATTGTCCAGTGCTATCTACACTTTAATTTTACTGCTCTATGGCTCAATATCGGGGCAAAATTCCATATCTGTGTTCAACTGTAGGGTGGAAATTCTACATTACTTACTCACAAAAGCAAAATTCATACTTAGATAAGAAAATGTTAAGAACCCGTTGTGAGATATGAGTGAACAATATGGAGATATATTACTACCTTTTGCCTTTTAAGGGTTATTTCTTAATATTTTAAAACTATTCAAGGCTATGTTTAATGAAGAAAACTTGAAATAAGAAAGGAGTAATGTTATACTGTTGTTCTTTTGCAACGCAATTTAAAGTAAAACCTGTGTTTATGATAGTTTGTCCATGCATTTATTCAAATATATGAAAATGCATGCAAATTTACACCCCTTTGTTTTGTGGTTAGATATACTACAAGGGATGTTTCAGGCTATGTAGCTTTCCTAGTTAACAACTTCCACTGAATTCTGTTTCGATAGGATTCAAACAACACAGTTTGCAATTGATCTTGAAACTGAAATTGAATAGAGGAAGCAAAGGTAAAGTAATATTATCCAGGAACTTAAAAGAAAGTGGAAGAGCTATCCATTCTTACAAGTACTTTATATAACAACAAAAAAAATAAAATCTAATTTTTCAGGTTTTTTGTGTCCACGTAGTTAAGCTTGTAATTACCTGTTTACCAGGTAACAACCTAGACATTCAGTAGTCAATAAATTGGTGATTGCATTCAGATCAAATTCAAGAGAATTATTACCACCCTAAGTAATACTCACATTTATCGTAAATCTTAAATGACCCTTTGTAAAAATTGTCAGTCTCTAAAGTACATCCTTTCCCCTAAAGGACACAATAAATTGCTTAAGCATCCCTGCAGTTTTACTGAAGAGGTATCTGATTAACAGTCTTTTTCTAATAGAGGTAAGAACCTGGGAGGGTCAGAAACTAAATCTAAATGTCTCCTTTCACAGCTATTTGGGAAAGAAATCTGTGTAGTAGTTTGATCTGTATCTGCACTTGGATTGAGCAATTGTGTTCAGGCAGAGAATTGCCTGGCATTATCTTATGACTCACTTGACAGAGCTTACCTCTACTTTTCATTACCTAAGAAGAGATCATTACAAAACATACAAGTAGTATAATTTTATAGCAATCTATTTTGAACGAGCAAATTAAATGGGAAGAAGAGAGGAAATGGAATGCAGCAAGTATAATGCTTTTTAAATGTTTTTAAAGAAATAGGAGTCTAGCAGAAGTGTGGGAGAAGGTCCAAATTAAGGAGCAGGAGCCCTTTCACTGTCTTATCGCATGGCAAGATTAACCACACAAAGTTTATTCATGCTGAAAAAGGGTAAATATATGTGGGTGTCATAGGTGAAAAATATCTTAAATCTTGAGTGGTAACAGGTAGCAGATAATTTGGTGTACATGTGCGTGTTTTGATCAATGTTCAAAACTGCACTTTTAAAGTTTCAAGTTGAAGGCCGCTGCTTGCTAGCTGCAAGCAATACAGGCTTGTTGTAAAATTTCATAACACTTGGGCTAACTAGCAGTGAAATGCTCTAAGTCCTCTGATTATTAAAGAGGCACATGATAGGACCAACAATTAGAATAATGATCATGCTTCTTCATATAAACTAGATGGAGAAAACCCTGCGTTTGGGAGGCTTGTAAAGAAAGGGAAGCCAAAGAGAAGGGTTCCCAAAAAGAGAAAGTGGTCTTGAAGAGAGGAGTGCTGGGGAAGAAGATAGTGAGCAACTTAAAGGGGGGAAGGGTGATGTTGGTCAGAGAGATACACAGAGGCAAACACAAGGAAATGCCCAGGGATGTTCTTCAGTGATGGTCCACGAGGGTTACTGGGAGCAGCAGAAAACAATAGGATTTTTTTGTTCAACTTTCCCAGACCATCAGCAACATCCCTGCCAGGGTGGAAGGTGAGGGCTAGAGAGTGTAGTTCTGGCAGGAGGGAGCGAGGGAGTGTGAAATGATCAAGAAGACTAAAACCTCTAATCTTTCTGCTTAAGTAAAGTCCAGTATCCAGCTTCACTACTAGTTACTGTTTATTCTGTCTTTCCCATGACAGTGGGAGGAAGACAAGGTGACCAGCAGAAAGGCTTGGAAGTCAGGCCTGAGGAGTTTGAGGGCCTGCACTGATATTAAAGTGTGTGAGGAAGTGAAAAACAGTATAGTTTCACTCTCCTTTATATTCACACCTGAGTTAAATCCCTGGTAGCATATATTGGGAGAGGAATTAATTAGAGAAGAAGAATTTTGCAGGCAAGGTCTTCACATTCAGTTGGTTTGGAGAACTAACATTAATGAAGTGCAAGATTGTACCTGAAAGCAGGATCTCCCTACTCTCCTGGCTTTCCTGTAAGACCATCTCACCTCTCGGTCCCTTTGCTTGCTACAAGTAAGTGTCCACATACCACAAGTCCCAGATGTGAAATACAGCCAATTTTATGGGATGCTGTGGAGAGGTATTTAGCAGTCAACCTGGTTGGAACATCTCCAAGACACAGAGAGAAACTACAATTACTAGAGGAATATTAACAGAAGATGCTGCAGAGACGTGCTCTGAGCCTAAGGTTTTAATGCCTGGACTCTTAAACTGACATTAGCATGACAGTCAATGCTGCCTGGAAGACTTACTCACAAGGTTTCAGGCATTATCTTTACACATGTGTGCAGAACGCATTTTTACAGATAATAGAATCATAGAATAATAGAGTCATAGAATCATAGAAACATGGTAAAATCAAATAATGTTAGGGGTTGGAAGGGACCGCTGGAGATGATCAAGTCCAATCCCCGGGCTGCCAGAGCAGGATCACCCAGGGCAAGCCATGCAGGAAGTTTTGAAAGTTTCTAGAGAAGGAGACTCCACAATCTCTCTGGGCAGCCTGTCCCAGTGCTCTGTCACCTTCACAGGAAAGAAGTTTTTTTTCTCATGTTGAGGTGAATCTTCCTGTGGTCCAGTTTGTGCCCATTGCCCCTTGTCCTACCACATGGCATCACAGAAAAGAGATTGGCCCATTCTACTTGACACCCACCCTTCAGATAAAGTCTTTAGACAAAAGTGTAAGATGCCTCAGAATGCTTTAATGACCAGAAGGCATTTCTGGACACTGAGCTCTTGATTCAAAGCTAGCTGAATGCCTTTGAACGAAATACAATTCCTTTCAGAGATGCAGCAGCCATCCCAATAGCCTCTTTACTCCATAAGCTTTACTTCCTCCATTCCCATGACTTGCCTGTCTACTCCCACTGCTGCCAGCATCCTCTCCACTGGAGCCACAGGCTGCCAGCTCCTTGCTGCAGCCACAACACAGGAGGATTGCTCCAAGGGCAAGAGCGAGCTCCCACACTTCTCAGAAAGTTCCACTTGACATAGTCACTCCTCAAAAGGGAAGGCAGCCTGCAACACAAGAGTGTGCAGTGCAGCAAACACTATTTCTCTTATCGATACTGGATTGAAAGAGAAACCATGATACTGCAGGGACCAGAATATGGTATTTCCACCTCCTTTTTTTTTTTGTGGAGTCTCAAACATGGCTGTGTTTTTCTTCTGAATCCCCTTTCCCTGTGTTTTCTCATTCACACAGCTTCAGTGAGAGGATTTTGACCACCTTTTTCCCCTCAAAGCCTTTTCTACAGCCTGGTGCCTTTGTCTTGTGGGTTTGGAAAGGTGAATTTAAATTAAGTGAAAGAAGTGCAGAGGCTGAGTGTGACCACAGCTGTCTCATCTGTTTAATTTCATGTTGTAGACCTCTCAGAAGAAGTGCTTGGATGGTTTTCCTGGAGCTCTGGGAGGAATGGGAAGGAAATGAGTCTGCATGGAGAGGGAGCTGGTGGTGGGGATGTCAGGGCACAGGAGTGGAGATCCACAGTAGGGATCCAGGAGCCACAAAGAGGAGATGGGTTGTGTAAGGGCAAGTGGCACACCCTTGATTTTGCAGAGATGGCCAGAAGTAGGGACACTGTGGGATGGGGGAAGAATTGTAAATAAATCTTTCTGCTTTGTTCTGCTTACACCTCACCAATTGGAGCTTTCTGCCATTAAAGATAATGATCTTAGCTTTTATTCTAAGAAAAAATTGTTTTCCTGAAATTGTTTTAGGGAGCTTGCTAGAAAGACAAGCCTGAGAGATCCATCACAAAACTCTAACCTGCTCAGGATCTCAATGCAGAGCCTGGCGTCATCCTGCTCAAACTGAAGAAGTTTAGTGTGTGTACGTGACAAATATGCAGGTTACTTGAGAGCTTTCAGGTCAAACATGGGAGCATTTAATGGGTTTAATGTTCTCTAGGGTAAGCCAGGGAACTGATACGCAGTGTCTACCCATGTCCTCTTTAAAATGTGTAATCTTTCTCATCTGTACATAGTTAAGTTATACTCAAGCACAAAAGGAGCTCATTGAATCTATGGAAGTAAATGTTTGTTTTGGAAACATTTTGTTTTTATTTTACTCAAAATCTGTTTCTAATCTAGATAAGATGAACTTGCGGATGCAGAAAACTGAAAATTGTTCCTACCAGTAAGGTTAGTGTAAGATTGGCCAAGAACTTAACCTCTGTGATCTTCAGAATCACCTTCTGAAAAAGGTGTATTAGCACTGAGCTGTGACTAACAGGCTCTTAAACTTGGGGCACTCTTAACTGATCTGAGTTCTTGAGATTGGAGATGCTAAAGATAACTGAACAGATATCTCATTTAGATAGCTCTTGTTCATTTTAGCTAGGGATACCAATAGCATTTTTTTCAGTTCTTTTCACCATGCTTTGTCTATTCTTTTTTTTTTTTTTATTAAAGCCAATTAGAAAATTTTCTAACTGCAATGTATTATGTCTCATATAATTACTAGTAAGTCATGAACACAAGTCATACGAGTGCTAATGAAAAGCTGCTCTGTTTCTTGAATTAGCTATCTTAATACTTTCTTCAGTAAATTTTCTTTTATTTTCCAAATCAAGTTTATAAAAGTGCAATAGAACCATAATGGGACAGGGGTGCTATAAAAAAAATCTTAGTGAATTGAGTAATTGTAGCACTTACAACAGATGAGATGTTTGCAGTTAATTTTACAGTTACAGCTCAAGACTGTATTTTGGGAAATAAAATATTTTACTAACTTAAATTAACACTGTAGACATTTCATGTTGGAAAATATTGGGTCAAAACTTAATCTTCTGTTTTCCTTAGATGAGTAAAAGATGCACATTGCTGTCACCTCGTTACACTGATTTCAACTCAGTGATTTTGCCTCCAATATTTTCCTAAACCCTTGTTTATATTTTTAATAAAGTTTGACGTTAAGGTAAGGGAATCAAATGATAAGCAAGATGAAGGTTTTATCTCCACAGATGTACCAAAATATCATAAATGCTCATACTTTTAGTATGTGAATATTTACCAAGCTTTATGTTGTTACATACCTGCAGTGAAGAAAACAAAGCATTTGATGAAGACACTAAGAATGGGAGTTATTTTCTGGAGCAGTAGCTCTTCTGTTAAATGCAAAAACTTGTCATGTTACAGGCAGACAAAAAGGCTCTGTGTTTATGGGTGTGGTTATACCACAAGGGCTGCAGTGGGGAGGCTCACATGGTGCTGCTTAAGAACTAGAGGGTGAAGGAGGTGGGAAGCCTCCTCCTCACGACCGTTCATTAAGCCCAAGATGCATGCATGTTAGAATTTTTCTTAGTCCGTGCCATTTATTTTTTCAAAATCAAATCCCTGAAATCTCTTGCCTGGAAACAGAATCGTCCCATGAACTTGAGTATTTCCCACAGTCTGTAGAACCAGCCCTGGTACTCCAGACTCCCACAGCCCCCTGGTCATCTGAGTAGAAGCAGCAGCTATTTATGTGCTCTCTTCTGGAACTGAATAATACCAGAGGATTCTCAGTTTTGAGCAAAATCAAGTGACTAAAACAGTCCAGTTAATGTTATCTGAGACAACGGATATCCAATAAATTTTCTAGAGTTTTATGTTTTTCCTAAAAAGATGATTTCTGAAGGAAACCCATCATACTATAATTTCACCAGGTATGATTTTAAATCTTGTTCCTTTTCACCAGAAGTTAGCAACACTGAAAGCCAAGCTTCACTACCTAAATCCTCATACACAGTATGCAGCCCTATTAAGATACAAGTTCCAAGAAATGAAGCTGGTTGACACTGTTGCCTAAAGCAATCCCATCAGGCCTTCTGCTAAGGGTGTATCTTCTACTTAAGAAAAAATACTATATGTGCATTCTGCTTTGTAGCAATGCTTTTCATTTTAATCTAGCTCTATTTGTTCCTGTACTTTAACTCCAAGTAAAGAAAAATGAATTCTTAGCAATCTGGGAATATATTTCCTTATGCCTTGTGGCAAATACACTTCTTTTGAGCAATAGAGGCTACTGTGGAGGGAAAACGCCCCCTTTATGTGCTAGGGAAAGACAAGACAAAAATGGAAAAGTGCAAGAGATGTTTTCTGACCAAGAATAATTACAGTGAATTGGAGTATTTTCTAGTGACAGAGCAGGAAAGCCTAACTCCCCTCTTCCTCAGGTTTGATCTAAACCAGCATGTGATCTCTACGGAACTGAAGTGTGAGAAGGTCACTTGCTGACCTGGCCTTAAGAAGAAGAAACAAGCTTTTGAAACTTGTTTACTGGCCCACTCTCTGCATGAAACATATCTTTTTTAACGGCTTCATGTGAAAATGTAGTACAGTCGTAGAAGCAGCAAGTAATTATTATTATTATCATTATATTAAAATATTGTAGGCTGTAGCACTAGCACTAGCATAAATCCTGCAAGCCCATTCATTAATGTGAATGCCTACATTAACAATAATGCACTTTTATCGGTTTAAAAGTGCACAACTGGTATGAGGTTGTTCTGCTTCATGGTGTGATGCACTGAATACAAAACACAGAATGCCACGGGGCTGGGGGCAGGAATGGAGAATGTGCTGCCTTGATTAGCCATCTATGTTACTTACTTAATGCTCCTCCCCAGGCCACGGTACTTCGACTAGTGTGTCAGGTGTGACCACAGGCAGATTCCTATAGCCAGTAAAGGATATGCAATACTTCAGGATAGGCACTGCAACACATTTTTGGACACTGCTGCAGTGTTTCGATTAGGCTGTCTGTAGGTAGGCACATGGCCTTTTCGTGTACATCAAATCAGTTACACTACTCTATTTTTGCAGGAGCTTTGCCTTTGAGGAGCAATTCAGAGTGCCCTCTGTAAGCTTTATTTTTAGATAAGTGAAAAACACAATCCCAGTCTCTCGTATCACAGTTCAGTGGCTGGAACATCTGCCCAGGAGGTGGAAAACTCCTTTGGAGTCCAATGCCGTCGAGCATGATGGGTGAAACCCATTTCCGCGCTCTAACCACA
Organism: Baryphthengus martii; assembly: GCA_013396935.1. Lineage (NCBI taxonomy): Eukaryota > Metazoa > Chordata > Aves > Coraciiformes > Momotidae > Baryphthengus > Baryphthengus martii. Next base: position 52,963 of record VWZK01020100.1, read on the forward strand.
GCAGCCTGCAGCACAGGCACAGGAGATGAGGGCTTTCCTCCATGCCTCTCACAGCGACTATGTCACTGCAGAAATCCAAGAAGTCACAGGAGCCCAGAAACTTCAAGCAGAAAACAGAAATGGGCTTTGAGAATCAGCATAAAGTCCACCAGCAGAGTAGGAAGTCTTGGTTCTTCCACTCTACTTCATTCACAACCCACAGGCAAAGAATGTGAATTAGTCCTGTGAACCCCAGAGAATGAAATGCTATATTTAAAGCTTGATCATCATCCACTGTACATGGTAGGGGATAAGAATTGGTGAGTTCACTTCCAGTAGGTTTACCACGATTTGCAGCATAGGGTGGAAAACAGCCTGTGGGGTGGTTGCTCCCATACCTTGCTAGTGAGCAGATGCCTTCACCCTGTCTGATTATATGGTCTTTTCAGGACAGTCACCCTCATTGATCATATTTCTTACAATAAATGGTTTGTTTGGACACCGTGCCTTATCTCACTGTTCCTGGGGTGATGGGTGAAACTGTAAACTGCTATATATTAGACTCGTTCCTTGCATATTTAAAATATACCTAGACAAACAAAAGAGAAAAAGAAAAAAAAAATCCCTGCTTTCTTTTGCTTAAAGCTGGTATAAAATGAATTGTACTTTAAAAATAAAGAAAATTTGCATATTAGCTAGACTTCTGCTGTTGTTACTTTATCTTCTGTACAGTTCTTGAATGTGATTAAGTAATTACAGAGCCAGAGAGGACTCTTACATTTTCTTGTTATGAGAAATTCTGTAATCTCTGAAAATGAGCAGTTATCTAACAAAAGGTAATACTGATCTGCCTGCCAGATGTATACATACAGCTGTGTATTATTGAGGCCTGGTACAATTTATAATGTCTGATTGAAGTGAATAGATTCATTTCGCCACTTGATTCTCTAGTAGATAATAAATATGTACTATTCTTGTATTACCATAAGGATACTGGTTGTTTTCTCAAAGTTCAGGGAGAAAAGAGGTTCATTTAGAGAAAGTTCATGTTGCAGTCAACAAGGCTTTCCTTTCCCTCCATTGGTGTTTTTTATTTTTATTACTTATGTTTATTGAAGGTTTATATTGCTATTTTCATTTCTGTAATGACAGAAATGACAAAGAGGAAATAAAATGTGATAAAACACCAGTCAGTCATTTTCTGATAAATTCTTTGAACGCTAGAGAACCTGACCTACATTATTTAGGTGCAAGGTAAGATGCAGTAAAATGTAACTGCCCTCCAGGATGTTGGAGACAACTGTGACAGTTGTGCTACTGATCATCTTTGTACAATTCTTTATGTGCTCAGACATATGGTTCACTTCTCTGTTTCGCACTTGAACTGGGCATAAGCAATTGCAGACTATTTTTGCTCATCCATATAAATCTAGCAAAGCTTCACTGGCAAGTGGGTTTAAATAATTTAGATTGAAGTTCTGCTTTAGGAAAACTTGTGACTTTTGGAATTTAGGGGAGGATTAGTGTTGTGTCCAACCTATTGCAGTGTTTACTGACGTCATCATTGTTCCAACGTCTCCGAGACACGCTTTTCCAAGTCTTTTATGCAATTTGCTTTTTAAGTAAGTAGCATGTTTTGAAACTATGCTTGAAACCAAACGGTTGTGGTGTTGTTTTGTACATGGCTTAAAATACTTGTTGAAGCAGAACCATCTCTTCTTTTCTCATGGATGGTACCGCTATTAAAATATTTTTTATCCTGCAATTAGTTCATTTTCATTGAAATTACTGGTTATATCTACAGCATAACATATAAGAAATATCTGGTTAAAACTACTCTCAATTACCTCCCCATGGTCTTTTTGCCAACTTGATAAATGTTAAGAATTTTAACCAAAAGTCTGCATTTGCTTTGCCCTTCAAATTCACAGTGGAGTTGAATTTACACGGAGAATTTCCAGTACAATAGTTGTCAATGTGCTGCGGTTTTGGCTATTGAATATGTATGTGAAGGATTTTGTGTTTCTGGAGCTCCCTGTATACTATATATATTGTTCTTTGTCACTGATTCATATCTTGTTTGTTGTTGGCCATTAACATGGGAGATATGCTCTAACCATTGTAGAATTGATTATACCATATACATCAGATTTTTACTGAGTCAAGGAATACTTTAATCAAGTGTTCTGTCTACTTAAAAGGAGAACTATTATTGAAAGTGTTGAAAATTAGCTATAAACTGGAGATTCTGGAAATTGGTTTAAAATATCAGCTTTGTTTGCATGCAAATAAACATTTATGAGGTTGTTATTCTTATAGCCTGGCTGGGAGAAAATCCAATATTTTCATTTGCACTAATATACATTTATACTATTAAACTTGGTGTAAGAATTGTGGCACATGCATTATTCTTGACTCCCTAAGAAATCACATTTTTCTGAGGCAGGACTACAGGACTCTCTGAGTTCTAGCAGTGTCTCAAATTTCTGGCATGAGGCAGGAGAGTGAGGAGCTTGATGGGCTCAGCCTACAGAAACCACAGAGTGGGCCATTTACATTACGATGCTATATTATTGTAGCATGCATCAGTGTGAAAGAGAAAAACAGCCAATCCCTTTTCACATCAACACTAATGTAATGCTATGGTTGAATTTTTTCAGTGAAGAAAACACAGTAAACTCAAAATTTTGTCAACTCATTTCAAGCATATATACAGCATTCGCAAGTTCAAAATAACTGCAGCGCTGTAGTTACTGGTGTAACCAGGATTAGAGTCAGATCTACTGCATGTGGCAATTAATACATGCTAAATGCCTATCAGGTACCTAGGATGCATGGCTGAACTTTGCTAGCTTTGGGATTGAGCTGGGAGAGCATCCAAGAGGTATGACCCCCATCTGGAACTGATGCCAGCAGGGGAGAGGGACAGTGTCTGTGTGACTGTCCTAGAAGAGAGGTTGCAAAGGTGGGACTGCTTGAGGCTGCTCTGAAAAGCCAGTTTGGGAATCCCCTCTGATATTAGCAGGTGGTGTTGCTGAATGTGATTGTACAGAATTTAAGATATTCTTGCATAAAACCTCAATGATGATGTTATAAATGGCCATTTTTTATTTTTGTTTTCTTAAATTATAAAAAATTCCACACAGAGATTCTAAGCGACTGTGCCTTCAGTAGTGCTACCGTCTGGGACACTATTCTGTCAGTACACTCTGAGTAACTTGTGTTATTTGAATACAAAGAGGACTAGGTATGACTCGATAATTACAGCAGAGCATCCTGACATCTTGGTGTCATCCTAATGGCTTTGCCGGATTCATACCTACAGTAGAAATGAAACGCCTTCCTATTTTGAATATACCCTGATGCTGGATACATGACCAACCAAGCAACAACTTGCTTGAAATCCAGCAAATACATGAGTTATGTAGCTGAAAAGTTTAGACTGTGTGCAATTGTGATAGCGTCTGAGTGTCTTCCACTCACAATCAATGGCCAGTGATATCCCCTGGACCCTACGGAAGCTCTGGCACTTCTTGGTGCCACTCATGATGTTACAGTTCTTGAACCACACAGCAATTGCTAACACATGCTGTCCTCCTCACAACACACAAAGTGAGAAATGAAACTGCTGGCTGTTTACTATCATTTCTGATTTTGAATGAGTGCTCCCTGGCAAACATCTGCTGCATTTTTATGCTGTCAGTGTGTTGGAGTTGGCTTCCTGAAAGTGAAATATGATAAAGGCGTTGCGCTATGGATTGCATACTTTTTCTCACGTAGCACAGCCTTTTGCTAGGCAACAATTAAAGTGTTCTCAAATACTCTGCTGCTGTGGTTAACTATACACTTTCTTTAAGGAAAACATTTAGCCCATTTCTGGTTTGATTGAGTCAGTCCCCCCAGAGCTACATATCCCTGCCAAGGGCATGCACAGCATGTAAAGTTTGCTGATACGGATCTCCTAAGGCCTCTGTTTTGGCTTTAAGGTGGAGAAAAGAGAGTGTACAAGGCACAGTGTTTGGCTCGAATTTAGCTTCGCTTTGGCCTCTGGAGAATAAGACCACAGCAGATATAAACACAACTGAATGTGCACTAAACCAACTGAAACCTGCTTCGTGCCTATTCCTTTAACACAGAAGAGTAAGTGCTGCTCTGGAGAAGTCCCACAGGACACTCTCCCCTGTAGCAAACACTGTCTGCAACCTCCTATTGATTCCTTCCCAGAGGAACTGCATACATCTACAGACCCCAGCACAAAAGGAAAGGTTGGATGCAGGATCCCTGGAGAGCAGTAAGCTGACACTGAAATGAGGAACCATCCTAAGATAAAGGATGGTTCCAGACTATTACAATAATTTCAAGCAATATATGTCTTTTATTTCTGTTCAATGTCCTTGACACCACGTTGAGGTTACTTGTTAGTTTCAACCAGGGATAGAGAGTTAGAAAATTCATGCATGTAGTCTTGCGTTAGTAGAAAGATCTGTTCTTGTACATTGCAAAAGTTCTTTAGACAGGGAATCTCAAGCAGAGTTAAAATGTCTCCAGTCAGAGCCTCAGAAGTACTAAAGAGATCTGATAAAAATATAAAATAATTTTTTATATATTTTATTTCAAAAGGAGTTTTTTGAGACACCAGATGTTACTATATATGGACACACACACATGCACATATATACATGGAAATACATGCATATATATCTAGTATGTATTTATGAAGTAGATTCCATGTTGGTTTACTAAAAACTAGCCAATTGATGAAATCACTTTATTGGAGTTAAAAAAAAAAAACATCTCTGAAGATATAAAAATCATTCAGAGGCAAGTCCTTGTGGTGTGGTACACACAGCATGCTAGGGTCAGCTGACATGCCTAAGTGCTGTCTCCTGTCACCCTCATGCTCTCTGAACAGTACAATACACAGTGTGGAGTATCCACACAGCATCAAGATTAGGTGTCTTTATGCCCTATACTTTCTGGAGGCTGAAGTATTTTTTTCTTGATTGCAAGGTAGAGCTCCATGGTGTACGTTATATACCTGATCTCAGGTCCTAGCCTTCTTGAGGTGAGGAGTCCTGCCTTTGTGGCACCCCACATATCCCAAGAGAACGCAGGTGTACGAACAGACTCTGTGTATGCAGGTCTATCTTCAAGTCTGGATTTGACCAGAGTATACATAGGGACCAAGACTGCACAATGCACTGTAGACTGCAGCTCCAGTGCACTGCAAATTCAGTTACCGGACAGAGGGGAGGTGCCTCTTGGCACTTGTGATTCAGGGTATCACAACAGGCGTTAATTCCTAGCTTTAATCGCACTTAGTATTCACCAAAGTGTTTTATGTTTGAATTATATATGAACCTACGTTCCTAACTTAGGTATTTTCATTTAGATAACCAGTCTTCCATTCTCCATCTAGTGAGGAAGCAGAGCAGAATATGGTTAAAAATCACTGTTATGTGGGATGAGGTCAGTGTTAGCAGCATTAGAACTGAAAAAAATCTCAAGCATTTGTCTTGTTGGCATTTATATCGAAGTTTGTTTGCTATTTGCATTTCTTTGTATTTCACTGTGAGTCTAGGATTAAAATGAACATTGAAACTCAGCTAAATCCATAAAGCATCAACTATAAAAATTCATGCTCAGTCAGAAACTTAGCAAAATTTTAATGAAGTCATAACTAAATTCAAAGTTGTGTTAGCTGTGCTTTGTTGTCTTGTAATGAAGGTTCTGCACAGCACCTTTCAAATGGAGAGGACTGCTACTGCTCCCGTGATTAGTAAACATGGGAGACACACTGAGCCAAATGTCTCCCTGTGGCATTCTCACGGAAGTCAAAGTCACCCTAGGGATGAATTTGACCTGTTGAACTCCGTGTTTTTAGAACTAATAGCATAATTTCTCCAACATACAGAACTACAAGGAAAAAGGCCTATGATCTGAAGGCAAATTTACATGAATTCAGTTCAGCAGTGGGGAGAAGGGGTATAGAAGACAAACCTGCCGCAAATTAGATTCTAGTTTGATCTTCCGAAACATTGGCTAAAAAAAAATCCACATGGTACCTCCCTAATCTGAGCTAGATTCAGAAGACAAGACAGAGAGGTCAGTGTATATATGGACCTGAAGGTTATCCATCAAAACTTCCATGGATTATACCCTGAATTTCGCTTTATTATTTGTTGTTACAATGTTACAAAATAAAATTGTTTTGAGTCTGTGGAACATTTTTCTTACAAAAAATTATTTCTTCTATGTTTTGATAAAAAAAAAAGTTTATGTGTTTTTAAATCCGTTTAACATTAGAATTTGTAGTACTAACACCTGCAAGTCTTTAAATACATATATGGCAAAGGAACTTGGACGCTTTCTTTTGAAGTAAAAGTTCACTTAAAGCAAATGAAATGTGCATTTGGGATATCTGGCAGCAATGAAGGCAAGTTCTTTGAAAATGCTATCCCTGAAATACGACTATTGCCCTAAAAAATATTAGTTTTTCAAAAAAATAAATAAATAAACTCAACCAAAAATCTAAGGAAGTCTCAAACAAGACCCAGAAATATTACGTTTCTATATTTTTTCAGGTATTCACCTCTTCTGTCAAGACAACTTAAAGGTCATGCAGCAACACTTTCTAATTTTCATCTTTTGAGTGACATAGCTAAGTATAAATGGTCTGTGTTTTCAGAGGTGTTAACATCACAAGTAGTCACAGAAAAGAGGTTGTTTTTTTTTCTCGAAGTGCCAGTAGTTGAGAGAGTAAAGCCTGAGAAGATTGGAAATAGTATACAAAGGTGTCTCTTTTAGGCTCATCCTATGGTGTGTGGATTCTTCAGAACTATTTCTGAACAGTATAGAAATAGCAGAACTTAGAAATGTTAGTGCTGAGTAAGAAAATCTGACCAGACTAAGGGAAAGCTTCAGGACAAAGTAGATAAAGCTGTTCAGTAAATACTTGTATCTGGAGACAAAGAGAATCAAGAGCAATTAAAACAGATATGACTGAGCAAGCATCCTTGAAAGGATGACCTTGAACTTCCTTTTCATGTTCACTGGAAATTATTGGCCAGTCAGAGTGAAAGAACAAAACAGTGTGTGCTATTTTACTGGATCCCATGGTATCCTGGAGAAAAAGCAGATGTGATCCACCATGAACATCTGGCAAGAATAGAAGGATCAGCCGTTGTTGATGTGTAGCATGGTCAAATAGGATAAAGAGTCCCTGCCTATTTACAGAAGTTATCCCTTTACTGTATATGGGATAACCATATCGATATCTTTCTTCTCAATTCCATTAATCGTTTGTACTGCGCCTGTTCTGGAGTTGAACTCCATTGATCTGCACATATCCATTAGGTCACACGAGTGCTATTTTCCAGTTTGGGTACTGGACAGACCACTCTGCCTGAGTATTGAAGAGGGCATTAAATGCAGCCCAGGTCTCAAGGTTAGTTCAGGCTGTTTGAATGTGTCCTTTTTTATAAAGCATAATCCATGGATAAATCAGTAGTGTGAGACTTATTAACGACTGTGTATGATAAAATGGAAATAAAATATATTTGGGTTCTATGTATATAGTCAAAATAGTGTAGAAAATATAATACATTCATTTTCAGAAGTAAATTAATGAATTGGCATATTTGATTTTTTTTAAGACATTTCTAGCATATTTACGTTGCTTTCAAACCACAAAATAATGGCAGATTTCTGCGGAAGAGAAAAAAAATATGATTTTACAAAGGGACAAGTAATCATAGTATTATTTTATGAAACTGTGTTACATTGTAATCAGCTAGAAGAGCTAGTAGGTTTTAACGCTGAGTGTGTTTTCCTGTGATAAACACTTGTCAATATAACTCTATCTTGTGTCTGCTATATCTTGTTTCCACCATGACCTTTCAAACCACATGCATGTTCTTTTCTCTCCCTCTGAGAAAACCGTAACAACGTTCTAATCATCATGAAGAGCAATTAACTGTCTTCAACCAGCTGTGCTACTCAGCTCATCTGGGAATGGGATAAAACCTGCTCCTTAGATCAGATCCGTCTACCCAGGCATGGCAAATAAGGTTAGCACAGAACATTTTTTAAGTATGAAAAATTGGCACTTTCACAAAGTTTGGAAGCTTTGGGTGAAGTGCAATGGTATGTCTTGTAGTAAAGAGAAGCCTCATTCCTGCTTGCTCTACAGTCTCTGTAAGATAATGTATTAGTTTTAATAATGTGCTTTTTAAAGGTCAGCATATGAAGAACAGCACTTATTTGTCGACATTATTGCAGAAAGCAGCCTTGCCCTCACTGAGCAAAACTTTGTGGCAGTGGTATTCTCTGATTGCTCAAGGAAGAGAAATAGCTTCTTGAACGTGCAGTTGCTGAAAGGGCACTGCAGAGACTTTCAGAAACAGTAGCTAGAAATTAATTGCATAAAGTACTATTTGGCTTCTTTGTTTTCACAAATCTGTGGCTAAACTCTGTTATGCCTCAATTCACCTGAAGAAGCTCTTGCAGTTTTTTGGCTTTTAGCAAACAAAACAGTAACAAACCTGAAGTAAGTGAAATTAATTTGTATCCAGAATGCTTGAAGAAATAAAAGATGGTGGCAAAAGTTGGTAGCATAGTTAACACTTCAGAACTGTTTTTTGAGCTGAAAAAAAAAATCAAGTGGATGGTATGCTCTTTCCTGAAATCATCAGGGTTTTTTGCCATATATAATTCAAAGTAGGGATAAAAGATATGTACCTTTGTTTTTAACATATGTATACTTCGAACAACAATTTGTTTCAAAACCGGTTTTGTTTCAAAATCAGTTCTGTTTCAGTTCTATGTGGTCATTTTATTAGTTGCTTTGAACTGCTTTGCAGATAGTTCAGAAATGTAATCTAGCTGAACAAAATGTCTATGACAGATATAATGAAAATGCAAATATAATCAACTTATAGTAGGGCTGTTCCTACAGAAACTTTTTAGAGTTCTTGGAAAAATACAATCTTATTTAGCTGGTTTTATATCAACTGCACGGAAAAAAAATATTGTGATTAATATAATTTATACAACTATGTGTATTATGATTTTGTGAACTGGAATTAATCAGCTGATGGGATGTGTTGACTTCTTTTTGTTGAGCTGAAACCTTTTTCTAATCGCTGATTTCTTTTCCTTCAGATATTTATTTAGCCTCACATTACATGTTTCCTAAACATTACTTATTTATACTGACATCCTCTGAAAAATAAACTATACATTATGACCCATGCTAATGTTCAGCCTTAGGTGCCTACAATCTAGTCCTTGGAAGCCTCAAGTGACTTTTCTTCAGCAGCCTAACCATAGTTTTAAACAGAGACATATCAAGTCAATTTGAGTTCACTCAATCCTTTGTGTGCATGCATTATAGTAGGAAATCAGTTGCGAAGTATTCACCAAGTCAGAAGTACACCTCTTTTCAAAATCTGCCTTCCACTAACAACTGAAGCTCTACTGAAACTGTATGTGAAGTAAATTAAAAACAAGATTAGCACTAAGTAAGATAGAAAAATGTATTGGTATAACTTCTAGTGAAATTGTGACTTAGGAGATCTCCAAAGAAACGAGTTTGAAAGAACTGGGGAAAAAAGTAGATTAAAAAAATAAACGAGGCATACTTTAATATGAAGGAGTAGGAAAATCCACAGAATGTTATATGTGGTGCAGAGAGAAAATCCACTTGTGTTACAAATGAAGCTGAGTAACTTACTATTGAAGCCTTTCAACAGTATAAAAAAGGAGGGGGATGTAAATTGCTTATAATTTTGCCAAATTGAAATAATTGTGGCAGATTTTTTTTTTTTAATATTTGACTGGATTTTGTTGGGGATATTTTTAGTGAAAACAGTAGACTTCTGAGACAAATCAGTCTGCTGCAGAATCTGTTAGGGCACTTGAATAGTATAGAGTCAAGAGGATGAGGGATCCATTGATAGCCAGAGGACAAGCTCCTTGTCTCCTTGAACAAATGGAATATAGTCTGTTTAGCAGAATTTAGGAGGCTTGAGCAGAAAGTGGCGTATCCCCTGCATGCTGTGGGAAACAGCCCTACATTTCAGTGAATCGAGTGTAACAGCCATCTCCTTGGCCAACAATGCTGATGGCCTGTAGAGTAAATTGTTCAGGTTAAGAGAGTCACAGTTATATGCCTGTGAGCTATAACAGCTCATATCCTGTGCAGGGCAAGGACATGCTCACCTCTGAGTTGTATGAGGGTAGCTGGAGATGAGATGAAGCCCACGGACAGTCAGCTGTACAAAATCCACAGGCTGTTGCTTTGCATTTCTGCAAAGGTGCTGCTAGAAATAACGGGCTTATTGGGTGTACATATCTAACATACCCACTCCAAGAGAGTGGTAGATAAAAACCTGAGATTCCTGCCTTTTTTGACACCCTTGTGTGTAAGAGATTATGTCTTTATCTCCCTCATGGATAGACAAATCTCAGTCTGCCTTTCAAGTTGCTGAGGAAATGGGATTTTACTGCATGAAGGAGGCTAACTAGATCACCAGGCTTTGAGAAGAAACATGTCTTGGTGATGCTTCTGGAATCCCTTATCACACTTCAGTAAGTTATTCTAAATATCATTCATGAAGACAAAGATAAATGATGACTTCTTACTGTGCAGCCCTGTGCGCTGAGTTGCTCCCTTCACCACAGAAGTGCTCTGTTGTGACCTGAAATAGCTAGAGGTCGGCAAAATCCAAAACTGAGACATGCAATGCATTTTGACCGAAGTACTAATGTCAGTGCTTGTCAAATATCAGTGTGCTCCTGCCCTTAAGGAGCCTGGGTAATTACAGGCTTTGGTTCAGGATAGTAGAGGAATCTGTAAAATAAAGGTGAAGTAAATTGTTTTCCTGTTGGTTCAGAAAAGTGAATGTCATATCTTTGGAAGAGTTATGGAAGATTAAATTCCATGGTTATACAACTCCTCACAAAGCAATATTGGAAAGTCCCTGGATAAAGACCTGTTCCACTTCCAAAGCATGCTTTCTGGGCCTTTACAATCATCTTTCAGAAATTTATGGATTGCATTCTGGCACCAGATACTAGTGCGTGTGCCTCCTTAGACAAGGATGCAATCTACACCTAAAATGAAGAGCACCACATACAATGGCAGCAAGCATAGAACTCCTATCTATGAAGCACAGCTCTCACTGTCAACATGATTAATGTGCTGCCTTTCTTTGTGAGGTAGCCCTTTTATGAGTCAGTTGCTGACTTATCTCATTGTCCAATCCTTAGAACAAAAAAGCAGTTAGTTTTCTTTCTGGATATTGTGAGACTAATTTAGACAGATTATTTGAAAAGTTTCCACCCTAACTACCCTGTCAATAATCTTCTTTAGGATCAAGAAGACAATAGTTTAGCGGGTGACCCAAGCATAAACTTTTAGTACCCTCAGAGAAAAACTAAGCCCGCCTCTACATAGTGAGATGTTCAAGTGGCAATACACAAAAAAAGAGTTGTCAGAAATATCAGTAAGTAGTATTCATGATACTGGGAAGAGTACCTAATATGCAATTGTTACAGCTCGAGGAGAAAATATTCAGTCATTTGGAAAGCCTAGCAGGAACATGGTCTATTTAGATAATGAAATATAAGTAGCATGATTACTCTGTTCATTCATCATGGACCATGCATTGCTTCAGTGAATTTATTCAGCAAAGAGCACATATGGTAGATTTCTGAAATGCAACCCATCGTCTTCAAGATATATCTTGGCATGATCTGCAAAGTGCCTTTTACAGCAGACTGATAAAATATATATGGGGGTGAATGGTACAATACTGATAGACCTCCAAGTCTCACATCCTCAAGCAAATTCAGGTATAGGATGCAATGCACATCACTTGGAAGATATGACCGGAAGACAACCACAAGGAAGTTGTGGTTGCCTTCTCACTGCCTGTGAGAAGTCTCACCAAAGGCAGAGTAGGCACTTGGGCTAGATGAAATCTTAGCCTGTAGCTCCCCAGGCCAGAGTATACGGTTTGGTCGAACCGAAAACAAGGAGAATGACAAACCTCTTTTCTGAACTGCATCATTCCATGGTTATTTTTGGTCCACCGAGCATAGACAAATATCTATAAGAAGGAATGAGAAGAAACATATGTTTGAGGCAAAGCTGATCATGCATGAGAGCAAATCTTAGCATGCAAACAACTTGCATTTCACTTTGAGAACAATCACCTCTCAGGGATTTTGTATGGATTAGCTTGTGTTTGAGAAACTAAGGATGCAGATGATCTCGATTTACTCTATTTTTGAGAGGTATCTGGTTTGTATCACCTTTGGGTTTTGCTCATTGATTGGTAAGATTTGCTTACAGAGAACAAAAAACTGGAACAAAAAAGTGACTGCAAACACAAAAATGTAGACTGTTCACAGTGTGCAAAGAAGTACTAAAGCAGAAGAACAGTATGGCTACATGAAGACAAGAGAAAAAGTATAGAAAAAAAGAAATGGGCTGAGAATGATGTTATTTGTTGGTAGCTGAGAGAGTAAGGATCTTTTTAATTCAGCAGCTGAGGTAGGACCATAGGTATGACTCATGAGATAGGTCCATGTTATACATAAATAAATACGATTTGTAATAGAACTTGTGTATGCCTGTCATGGAGGCACCCACACAACAAAC
>VWZK01020112.1:0-23171 GCA_013396935.1 Baryphthengus martii
TGTGATTCTGTGATTCTGTAATTCTGTGAGGTAATGTTCCTACTGTTTGCTATGGTGCACCCATGGATCTTACCTCCTTTGATTTCAACAAACGATCAAGCTTATGATTGTAAAAGGCTTGTGTCTGACTGTATCCTTTGTGGCTGTATGTAGACCTTCAGTCCAGGCCTGAGACTGTATGAAAAGGTTAAAAGGGAAGAAATCTGCATTCCTTCATGCTCTACCTGTGCAGTGACCTGTCAGATCATCATCTCTGCATCCACACACTGGATTTGTCCACTGGGCCATGACAAAAATGAGTTGATCTCTTCCCTCATTGCCTGCCTTGAATGGATGGTGCTCTCTCTCCTGGACATGTCAAAGGTGCTGTCATGCAATAAATTTCTTCAAAGCTTCTGGTTATGTCAGGAGGTTCTGTGACCAAGCAGGTTCTCTGTGCTGCATTCTTACTACAAGCTATGCCTGATCTGTCACCGTAAGCCATCTATTTCCCCAGTGTGGAGACTGTGAAGGTCTTTACAACTGTTCTCTGTTTCAGGGATTCTCCAGGGCTTTTAGTTCTTTGGGGACATGTAATGAAGTCAGCAAAATATTTAATTTATTTTATTTCAAGAGGGTCTTTTTCATCTCCTCAGAGTTACATTATATTTGAGGTAAGCAGCTACTCCTGAGAGACCTATGCTTTGACTCTCTGACCTGAGGTTTACATACTGGAGAAATTGTTAGAGGTTATACAGCCCCAGTCTCTCCTAGTGATTTTATTCTGTAATACTTTAGACAGTTATTCTTAAAACGTACAAAAATGCAGTTGCTGCAAGGGAATTGAAATAGTTAGTAGACTGAAAAATGGAGGGCAGCTATCTCACCTAAAGAGAAGGAGAAATATTGTGTGGCTTCATTTTGCCAGTTTGTTTTCTGTTTGTGGAGTTGGGAGGGGTGTCTTTCTAATTTTCCTAATGAACCTGCACCAGCTGTCTGAATACTACAGAGGCTCAAAGAAAATTGCAATTTCCCTGCTATATACTGATTGAAACTGTGTTTTAAGTCTAGCCAGTGTGGGAAATGGTAATTGAAATCACAATAAATTAATTGCTCTGTTTTCAGCCAGTACAAACGAAATTAGTATTGGATATAACTGAATGCAGAAGAACTCATGAAAAAAAGATGTAAGTATGCGTACCAAGTGACTCCTATCTTTCTCTTTTGTCAGGAGAATGATTAATTAGCAAAGAAAATTTACATTCTTACGTTCCTTACAGTTCTCATGGCGGTATTGTGCTTCACGAGCCATCTTAGACATAGATCCTGATGATGCATATACTTACATGTATGCTTAATTTTACTCACAGGAATGGTTCCAAGTGGCTTTAGTAGGACCATTGAAGAAATATACTTTTTCTGCAGGAGTATACATCAGTGTATCCGAATTTGTCAGATTGGGCCTACGATAATAATCTGTGATTTTGATTCACCAAAGAAGATAAAACAGTTTCAACCTACCTTGCCTTACTTAGAAAAGCCTCAATCACCAAAACAAAAAGATGCTTACATAGGAAAATGAGAACAGAGATAGAGTTTCCATTGCTGTCATCTATATGACACACTACAAACATATTCTGCAGAAAGCACTCATGAAGAGTAATTTTTCAGATGTTCTGACCCACCATGCATACTTCGGACTCTGCTTGCCATCAGTGCCCACTTCTCACTCTGGCCCATGTCCACTTGGAAAAAGGTTGTGGCTGTTCACAGTTTCACCATCTTCTACCGGGCAGATACTGCAGTTTCAATAGCAGAAGATCTGATAAGCTTTTAGCTCCACAGATCTGCCTCTGTGATTTCCTCCAATAAAAGCCAGTGGAAATGTAAGATTAATTCAAACACAAAAGTAAGCTACATGTATAAATTAACTTGATTCATCATAATAAGGCTGACAGAGAACTGCTAAAATTGGCCTCCTCAAACCAGCAATTAAAGATTTATGCTGTGCGCAAACACACTTATTAAAGTATTATGCAAAGTATCCACATTTTACTGATTATCATGATAGATTACATTACAAATGTTTAGGCTAAAATACCCACCACAGACACAAAGACTGGATTAGTTAATCATACTGTTGGACTTGTGTAGATTAATCTCCTACCATGGTTTTATTTGGAAATGTAAGGCTAAATTTCCATATCAAAACTTTAATTTTCCAAAGCACAACAACAATTAGCTGTGAAACACAGAAGATAATCATATCCCTCTCTTTTTCTTTACCCTGGCTTTTTAACATCTGTGTCTGAACAAACAAACAAAACCAGCAACAACAAAAAAGTTAAATACTTCATCGATTCGGGAGAAATGTGTAGATTTTCATGACAAATGTATAGTAGGTTAGGACAAAAGTTTTAATCATATGAGATCTGAAATAGAGCTCTCCAGGTCAAAGGGATATTTTGAATACATAAATGGTTGAATAAATTTTAATAATGGAGAAGATGATGAGGAAAAAAATAAATAAGATAAAAAGAGATAGAAGTATTAAAAACGTCCTTATTTTAGCCATGACTTTATCATTATATAATAATCCCACTGCATCCTACCCACGGTTGATGGACCAGTTGTCATTTTGTCGTTGGCTTCCATACCTTTGATGGTCTAGAATGGTCCTCCTCATCTGAATGACTCACTCACTGTCACTTTCACAAACTATCCCCAAAACTAGGGGTGTGTCAGTGCTGCACAGGTGTGAATCAGCTTGTTGGGCTGGACATTTGAAGAATATGCTTGGTTTAGGTCACCCTCAGCTGGTTTTCTCAAGTTGCACTGTTTGGGATGTGCAGGGCGAAGCAGGTCCAGGTGAGTGGCACTTAATCACGCAGGGCATCTAAAGAGACACAGTGCCTTGCTACAGTTCTCTCCATGCAAAAAAAAGAACAACCCTCCACATGTGGAAAAAGCTAAAGTGAAAAAAAGACCTCGTGTTCAATTATATGATCTCGATGCAAGCGTAGAGAGGATCTCATTAGGCTGTGCACAAATTACAAATTTGTGCACAGCTGGGTAACATCCATAGGGGTCCTGGATCTGGCAGCGAATGGTGAAGTTTCTTCTTAGCTTGCAGCCATCTCTCTGCTTAATGTTTTGTAATATTTCCTCTGGAATGCTAAAAATTAATACCCACTATTTTATTCTTTTTGCTAGCACTTCTCAATCTGTGAAATAAATGAAACGTGAGCCATGTATACAGTTAACAAAATAGAAACACATACTGTTTGTGGTTTTCTTTGGTACTCCCATCATTTATTAGGATTTAACACAAGTGATGATCTCAAGTTGCGTTTCTTAAGACAGTAACTTTTACACTAGAGTCTGCAAGCACTTTTCTGGTAACCTTCCTTAAAATAGACACTACAAATGCAGTGGGGAAAGCTTTTTGTGTCTATTCTTTTATTCTAAACTATTTCTCCTTTATTATATATCCCTTTCTGTGTTCCTTTTACAACCACTACCTTCAAGAATAACAGTGGTTTTGAAACTTGAGTGGTTTTCCTTGTTTATTTGGGGTTTATGACATATTTTGAATAGATTGTTTCGTTCCTGAACCGAAAAAAAAAAAGGTACAGAGAGTTGTCATCCTGCAGTTCACAGTTCTAAGTCAACAATTAAAGCATGCTAGTTTTTAAGCAGAGCAAATTGTATGAGAGATAAGCACATAAAAAGACAGGAGGATTTTTGTTCAGAGTTACATCCATTCAGGTACCAAATTAAGCAGTATATTGCAGAAAATAAAACATGCTTGATTCAAGTTTCTTCTGGGGACCATACCAGACACAACTGCTGTACAGATTTTTTAAAGTCGGTTTTAGAGTTTTTTTTGTTAATGACACTTTTATTTAATTTCCTGCTAATTAAAAATTGTATCATATATTGAATTTATACTAATAACACATGGAACAACACTAAAAAAAGGAACTAAATTTCATCAAGGAAATAAATGAGAACTTCTGGTCTGGATCATATCACAACTTCCAAAATTTGCTTTGTATAGATTAGGGAAGGTACTGTTGTTGGCTTGAGTTTTGGAACAGGTGGAGTGTTTTGACTTTTTTTTTTTTTTCATAAAAGTTGATTTTGCATTTAAACAGAAACCACATTGAACTACCAAACATTTTAGTGCAAGCTGCACTGTCTTCTGAAAAGTGTTTCATGCCTTCTATTTTTAAAACATTTAAGAAGTTTATTCCCAGATACTACACCTAAAGTCAGCCAGCATGAATCACAGAATCACAGAATATTAGGGGCTGGAAGGGACCTCGAAAGATCACTGACTTCAACCCCCCTGCCAGGGCAAGATTACCTAGAATGGGTCACACAGGAACACATCCAGGAGGGTTTTGAATGTCTCCAGAGAAGGAGACTCCACAACCTCTCTGGGCAGCCTGTTCCAGTGCTCTGTCACCCTCACCGTGAAAAAGTGTTTCCTTGTGTTTAAACGGAACCTCCTATGTTCGAGTTTGTACCAATTGCCCCTTGTCCTATCATTGAATGCCACTGAGAAGAGCCTGGCTCCATCCTCCTGACACTCACCCTTTACATATGTATATACATCAATGAGGTCACTCCTCAGTCTCCTCTTCTCCAAGCTAAAGAGACCCAGCTCCCTCAGCCTCTCCTCATAAAGGAGATGCTCCACTCCCTTAATAAGCTTAGTGGCTCTGTGTTGGACTCTCTCCAGTAGTTCCCTGTCCTTCTTGAACTGGGGTGCCCAGAACGGGATCCAGTACTCCAGGTGGGGCCTCACGAGCGCAGAGTAGAGGGGGAGGAGAACCTCCCTCGACCTATTGGCCACGCTCTTCTTAATGCATCCCAGGATGCCATTGGCCTTTCAGGCCACGTGAGTGCATTATTGGCTCATGGTCATCCTCTTGTCCACCAGGACTCCCAGGTCTTTTTCCCCAGAGCTGCTCTCCAACAGCTCAGCCCCCAACCTGCACTGATACATGGGGTTGTTCTTCCCCAGATGCAGAACTTTACACTTGCCCTGATTGAATTGCATTAAATTTCTCCCCGCCCAACTCTCCAGTCTGTCGAGGACATGCTGGATGGCAGCACAGCCCTCCAGCATGTCAGCCACTCCTCCCAGTTTTGTATCATCAGCAAACTTGCTGAGGGTACACTCCATCTGCACATCCAGGTCATTGATGAAGATATTAAACAGCATTGGACCCAGTACTGACCCCTGGGGGACACCACTAGTCACAGGCCTCCAGCTAGAGTCTGCTCCGCTGACCACAACTCTCTGGGCTCTGTCCTTCAGCCAGTACCAAATCCATCTCACCACACAATCATTCAATCCGCACTTCTTAAGTTTGTCTGCGAGGATGCCATGGGAGACAGTATTGAAAGCTTTGCTGAAGTCGAGATATACCACATCCACTGCCCTCCTCTCATCTATCCATACAAAAAGGGATGGAGTCCTGGGAAAAGGCACATTCTTAGACTGTTTGTCTGCATAATTTGCTCAGCTGTGGATGAACTTGGTCTACACGCACACATTAACCTGGGTAAGCATACGCCAGGTCTACCCCAAAAGCCTAATGCTTTAGTAGAGTGCTCTGCTCAAACTACTGTACTCTGTCATGGATCTATGGCCTCAGCAGAAAATGACAGGTTGGTCTGTGGGCATCTTGTGGTAGATGAATGTTGTTACTCAAATTCAAATCTATTAGAAAAACAAAATGGGAATTATTCATATTGCTGCTCAACCCTCAGCCCTTCATCATTTCGTTATTTTAGCTTTAAAAACACCTGATGAAGAAAAAGATTAGGAGAAACAGTGAATCGCTACCCCTGCTCTGCTGGGGAAAGCTTTAGAAGAAAGAAATATTGTCAACTGTACTTTACTAAAGTAAGAACAAAACAATTTTCAATCTTTTCAAAACTGTTAAGAATTCATGGTGATACTTGTATAATTTTTATTACTTTGATAAAGTAATAGCTGTAAATAAACTGTAGTACCACCTGATGACATCAAAGGTCAGAATCCCAAAGTGCTCTGCGTTGTAACAAATACAACACAGCAGACAGTCCTTTTCTCAAGTGAGTCTAAGCAGTCTCAGCAAAAATTGAGTGTAAGAGGAAAACACCTATTGAAGGGACTCATCCATGCTCACAGAATAGGAGGCCTATGGCAGAACCAAGAGACTTACAGGTGTCCAGGCCGTTGCTGCTATACCTTTTAAAAATTCAAGTACTACTTTCTGTATTCTTTATAACCTTCTGGGTTTGCCTCAAGCTTTAAAGTAAAAAGCCTTGCAAGGAAGAGGGTTAAAGCTGATGGAGTCTTACTGTACACATGAGTCCATCAGCTCCTGCTGTTTCCATGGACACACTAGTTAACTCCTTGACTTTTTTTTTATGGTGTCTTATTAGAAGGTTATTTCAGAGAAAACTGTAAAGATGACGGGGGAGGAAAGTTGGTACTAGAGAAGTATAGGTTCTGTGGAGACCACTGATTTTATATAAGATATTTATGCCCCCAAGAAACAGAATTTATTCTATCTGCTCTAAATATTTTCATCATTTATCTTTCATCCTTATTTTATTCTGTCGAAGTATTTGATACGAGTGTTTGAGCACTCAATTAGCTATGTAAAATGAGAGATTATCTTGTCATCTCATTTTTAATGTCATTTGATTCTGTAAATTACAAAAGCAAAAGAAGTAGCACCTGAAGTCAGCTCCTGGCAGTAACTACAGCCTTTTATGGACTATGTTCACAGCTATACCCAGTCTCTGATTTCTTCACTGTCATCATTTACAGCATCAAAGAGACAGTTAGGTCACTTCTGCTCTGTTAAAAAAATCAAAGCAAGTTCATTAAATTATATATACATGTACTTGACAATTTGTTTTAGATGTCTTACTTTAATACCCAGTGGAAAGTAGCTTGCTTTGGCATAATTAGCATTTAACATATTCCAAAAATTGGAAAGGATATGTTTTAATAAAATTATTTTTTCCATCTCAGAATGAAATGTTGTCTCATTCCCTAAATGGTGAAAAAAAGTGAACCCTTCACATCACTTTACAGAACAAATAAAATCTTACCAACACCTGCTTCATGATGATTTGTGAGACCTTCAGTCAATAGTCTTCCAAGACACACAACCATTGCTCTACTTTGAAGAGCCTTCAGGAGTGAAGGGAAAGTGAAAGTAATTAAACGGTCTCCATGGTCAAAAATAAGTGAAGGTGCATCTGCAGAAGACAAGACAATGCTAGGAGCTCCTTCTGAACCTTTAGTATGAGCATACTGAAGTAAAAAATCTCGGTCTCAGACAAAGCAAACTGCAGTCCTGACTACCTCAAGTCTCATGTGAATATGGACTTTGAAATGAGAATCTGCCTCAAGATGCAAACATCAAATATATTATTTTTTACAAAAATAGGATGAATTACCACCACAGATCTGAGCATCTTAACTTATTTACTCTGATGGTATATCTTTTCATTTAACCACAGATTTTTTTGGCTACTGTAAGCATTTATATCTGATATAAACTTTTTGAAAAAAAAGTAGTAATTTTCTATTAAATATTATAAGAGGAATATTTGAAATCCTATTGCCTGACTTCTGTAAAGAAGTAATTCATGTCCAGTTCTTGTAGTGTCATCATAAAGATCTAGCGTTTGAACATCTAGTTTCATATTTAAGATGATGCCTCAGAATGATTTCTAAGATAAAAAGTTACTGTTCTTCAGGAAGAAAAAATACTTGAATAGAGTACAATAATAATTATATTACACATTAAGATAAAAGGCTGAGATCTTGGATACATTTATAGGGTAATAATATCACAACAATGACACCTAGATTCTCTTACGTGTTGCAATTATTTTTTTGTCAGTATTTCCTTCCTTCAATCAGCTACCCTCTCTATTGCTATTTCTTGCCTGTAATATTTGGTTCTCGTGGTCATGTGAGGAAACCCTCTCATGAATCCAGTCTGACCAAGGTCCAATTTATCAGGTCGCAGAAAAGGGGGAATAAAAGGACAAGGGTTAGGATTTGAATACATGTCTGAGAACCACAACAGTTCACAAATGTAACAAGACTGTGATTTTTTGTTGGAGTTATACCCATCCAGGGACAAAAGTAAAAACAATGGTAGGAGGGCTAAACTTGATATATGGGGAAAATGTTCTAGAAAGAAATTACAGGGAACTTTTTATGTTATAAAGACAGACTGCAAGAGGTGAAGTACTCCAGGTATGGAGTGTTTGTTCGATTGTTTGCCAACTGATTTTCTAAGTACTTGAAAATCTAAATTATAATTTGCATTACTTTTAGAAATGCTGTGATTTATAGGAGTCCAAGAGGGTTAACCATATAAGTGAAAAGTCTTAAGCTGTTTACTCCCAAGGTAGAATACAAAAAACTTAACCTAGTCTCTACCTCTAACTAGTAATGTGTATCTCGTAATCTATTGATTACTCTGTTCCTTCCACATTTTCCTCCTAATTTCTCTTCACCCATTCTGACCACATCGATCCCAGTGAGTCAACTGGCCAGGACACAGCCTCAAGCATTGCTCTGAAGATGCCAGGATAATTTTGCTGTTAAGAACTCTTCTTTGCACAGCTTTCACATGCACTTTCCCAAAAATGGTACTTTATCAGACAAGGGATATTATTGGTCCCAAACTGTTCCCAGAAAGCAACATGGATGAGGTCCCCCTACTTGAGGGAAAGAAAGTTTGGCAGTATGGTACAGAATATGTCATTTGCATCAGGGCCCAGGAAAAGGCCCTCAACCAATTTGCTCAGTTGCTGTCTATAAAGACGAGAAAAGGAGTGAAGCTGGTGACACTGAGTGATGAGATAAGGGAGTCCCAAACAACTTCCATGGGCTTTGCACTTTCCCCCAGGATATCTTCTCTCTGCTGTCATTCTTGCCAAAATAAGGAGTGATCACATGAAAACTTCGTCTCACCTGTCAAAGAAAGCAGTGTTTTACATGCTGCTCAGTGTGTTTTTAAATGGTGAATAACAGTGTTTAGCTCTAAGGCAGCACATCAACGCACACCTCTACTTAACAAAAATCAGCAAATACAGAGCAATAGTGCAGCTCTGCACCATGGATGAACCTGTACCCAATATCAATTGCTTCACTTTATCCTTTGAACGAAAGCATCCAGTGGCATATGAAGAACTGAGAATGTCCTTATTAAGCACCAAAGACCAGTGGATGACACCTGACTTGCATGCTACTACTTCAGTCACTTAAGAATGGCACCACATTTGGTGTAAGTAGAAATTGTTCCTCTACTTTATGGGCTCCTTTGGAATATTGTCCATTTTCTTCTCTGCTTTGCCTTCCCCTCAGCTGTATCTCTACAGATGGAGTAGGCTGTTTGCTCTTCTATTTGAATAAGATGGAAATTTGTTTTTGCATTGCTTTATGAGCAGCAGTAAATTATTAAAAACATTTCTGTCATCAGCCAGAGGAACAGGGAGACAGAAAAGGCATTTCCAATTGTGTCCTTCACTGTATACGTTGCTGCTCAGAGACTTGCACTAGGTCTCCAAAATCCTGAAATAGCACTCTAAATACTGAGAGGTGTACTTTCTCCTCAGCCTTACCTCTGATTCAACCCAGTTGTAGACCAATGAACTTCTCCACCATTTAGGGCTATGGGGTTGTGAATCCAAAGCAGTGAGAAGCTTTGTTGGGAATCTCAACTATTGAGATGACAGGCAAAACTCGATGGTGAAATGAGAGAAACCAAGTCAATGAAAAGGCACAATGTCACACTACATCAGTTACAGCTTCAGCCCCCTCCTTCCTCACAAACACATAAGTTTTGGGCATCTTTATAGCTCACTAGTTAAAATGACAGTGCTTTAATGGGATAGAGTTTACAGGAAACTGAAATATGCCTTAATAGGCTGGTTATGTGTGCTCTAAGGACCTTGGATAATTAGGACTTCCTGTAGAAAGAAAGGCAGCAGGATAATTGCATGACTCCTAATGGAACATTGGCCAAGAAGAATTGACCTTGACTGTTTTTTAATATTCTTTCAGCTAGAGCTGGAAAAAGATTTCTCAGATTAGTTTCGAAGTGAAACCAAGTCTATTTGTATTAACTACGAATATATGTCAACACAAATTTTAGAATGGGTAAAAAACTGTATTTAATATCATACAAATCTTAAACACAGGAGATAAATATTAAAATTCGAAACAACCAAAAATTTGCACAGAGACACAGGTTTGGTTTTCAGTAAATCAGATTTTTTTCTGGTTTATACTCAAATTTTTATTGTTGGAACTCATTAGTAGCAAGAATACTGTCATTTAATAGCATTGTTTTCAAATAACAATGGAAACAGTTCTCTAAAGATGACAATTTTTTTTCTGCTATTCCACTGCCTACAACTGCAGTCATAGTTATTGCACATAATCAATAATGACCAGTTAAGCAAAAGATTTATTGCATGATAAATTAACATCCTTACCATAGTAATAGTGTTTTGCCTAGTTCCAAAATGCCTGAATTAATTTATGTCCTTTGGGAAACAACATTTTTTAAATTTACTGTATCTGTTGCTTACAGATCAATAAACATTTCGGTAATGTATATGATTGCTGATTGTGACTGATATAATTTTAACTACTGTGATAAATATGAAATATACTCACCATAAGAATAATGAAAATGTAATGAAAGGCAGTCAGACTTGTAATAAAGGAAGGATAGTAAATGCCAGAAGAGTATTCCTATTAGATGTCAAAAATAGTGTCATATAAAAGAGACAAAGTTAAATGGTTTAGTACTACTGTAATTTCAATTCAGAAAATGAAATTACATTGCTAACAGCAGCTACTGCTGGAGGGTAGAAGGTGGTTAATTAATTTAAACTAGCTAACAGTGATCTCAGAAGTCCACCTGGAGTCCAGTCTTGTTCCCACTGAAGCCAATGACAGCAAGATCAAGCTTTGATGAGGTTCCTGATATCAGTGTGATATTTGCTCTGTTCTAAGAAAGCAAATTATCAAAGCCATAGGAAATTATACCATCTCCAAAGCCTGTAGTTTTCTCATAACCAGCCTGAGCATATAGGAATTATTCGCATTACTGCATTGTTAATTACTACTATGTAAAAACTTTTTCATCAAAACTGTATTGTGGTTGTAAATGGGATTTTTGACTAATTGAATCTCCTCAAATAGCTTTGTTTCCATGGAAATACATTACTCTTAACAAAATTTAAAGTTCTAAAGGCAGAAAAGCCATCTCAGACATTCCTGCATGTCCCAGTTCTCCACCAGCCACAATACTCATCTGGCACAATGCAGTTTACCAGCAAGATGAACTGCAGTGTCTGAGGGGGTCATGAGAGGACTGGGCACTTCAGCCACTGCATTTGTAGTTCCCAGGAAATAATGTGGTGGGTCTCACAGACATAATCGATTTTCCACTACTTAGGTGTTGGAGCTGGCGGCGTTTGTTTGGGCAGGAGGAGGCGTTGGTTTGGGTAGGGTTTGTTTTTAATTTTTGGCCAAAGCATTGACATTTTCCAAGGAAACACATTGATCAAGGAAAATAAACACAATTTTATAATTGTGATTATAATTTTCTGGTTCCTTTAGTAGAGAAGTTATCTAACACCACAGGGCTGGAAGGGATTCTCAGCCACTGATTTAGGGTCCATGTTACCTCAAGGACTCAGTAAGAAATTCTTTTGAGTTTTATGAAGAACATTATTAAAAATTATTACTATCAATTTTCCTCTGGAAGACAGTCCACAAAATCGTTGCTCTGAATGCTAGAATATTTAGGCAGTTTTCACTTGCAACTTACCTCTCTTACCTTTCATTTCTGGTTTCAAACAGCTTTTCCTTTTCCCTCCTCCTTGCCTTCATCCTGCAGCAGTAAAAGTAACATCCTTTGCTTAGTGGTTGAAACACTCAAGATTTTTTAGTGTCCTTAGCAAAGGTTTCTCCATTCCTCTGATCATCCCAATAGTTCTTTGTATTTGTCCCTGTCTGAGTTTATTCCTCATACACGTTTTTCAGGTAAGACAATGCCCAAACTGGCATATGTTACTAATTCATCGTTATCTTGAGATCAATTACTTCCCTCTGTACCTTCCCCTCCAATAACCCCCTTGTTCTTTATAATTATGTATCATTTAATTTCTGTTAAACCATATCTCAGAGTCATGAAGTTCTTCATATGCTACATTTCTCTCCTGTGTATGAAAGATGTCTCTGAACTTCATACCATGAACAAATTTCATCAGCTCACTGACACTTCTCATGGCAAGGGCATTTCTGAAAAAACTAAAACTCAATTCCACAAAGAACTTTTCTATTACTCCACTGGTAATTTCCTAAAAATCTGACAGTTTTTCTGTCAATGCAACTTGTTCTTATCTTTAAACCAGTTCCTTTAATGTACTACAGTTCTCCTAGTAACACCCATCTTTACCCTCTTAACTCATAATTTCACATCTGCCACTATGTTGACTGTTTTTCTAAAGCCCAAATAAACCAATGTGAAATATTGTGTGTTCTTTGTCTGGAAACCAGCTCTCATCAAAGGAAATCTTTCAAGAAAATCTGACATATCCTCTCTTTGCTGAACCTCAATGGCATTTTTCCATTTATTGCTATGTTTACAGTTCCTCCCATTTCTTCTCATTTGCTAAATACAACCACATGTCACTTCCTAGTCATGTACGCTCCCTGTCCTTACTGAACTGTTTGGCTAAAATGTCTGATAGAAAATCATAGAATGAATCACAGAATGGCTTAGGTTAGAAGAGACCTCAGAGTTCATCTAATCCAACCTCCCTGCCTTTGGCAGGGACACTTCTCAACTAGATCAGGTTGCTCAAGGCTTCATCCAACGTGGCCTTGAACACCACCAGGAAGCAGGCATCCACAGCTTCCCTGGACAATCTATTCCAGTGTCTCACCACCATTGTATTGAAAAACTTCTTACAAAAATCTAGTCTAAATCTATTCTCCTTCAACTTAAAACCATTTCACTTTGTCCTATCTCTGGATGCTCTTGTGAAAAGTCCCTCTACAGCCTTCCTGTAGGTTTCCTTAAGGTATTGGAAGGCAGTTATAAGGTCCCCCTGAAGTCTTCTCTTCCCTAGGCCGAACAATCCCAGCTCCTTCAGCCTACCCTTGTAGCAGAAGTGCTCCAGCCCCTGAATCATCTTTGTGGCCCTCCTCTGGACTCACTCCAACAGATCTATATCCCTCTTATAGAAGTGGACACAGTACTCAAGGTGAGGTCTCACAAGAGCGGAGTAAAGGGGAAGAATCACCTCTCTTGATCTGCTGGCCACACTCGATGCACCCCAGGACACGGTTGGCCTTCTGAGCTGCATGAGCACGTGTCAGCTCCTGTTGAGCTTCTGTCAATCAACAACCCTAAATCCAACTCTTCAGGGCTACACTCAAGCCACTCTGTACCCAGTTTGTAATTGTGCCTGGCATTGGCCCAACCCAGATGCAGGACCTTGCATTTTGACTTGTTGAATCTCATGTGGTTTGCACTGGCCCATTTCTCAAGCCTGTCCAGGTCCCTGTGGATGGCATCCCTTCCCTCAAGTGAGTCCACCGCACCACACAGCTTGGTATCATCTGTGATTCAATACAATTTTATTACCAAATAATTTATTGACTATTTTTTAAGAATTGAGTTAACCTTTTTTTCCCTTTTCTCTATTGAGTGCTTGGGGGAAGAAGAATGTAAATCCATTAGTACCAATATAGTCAAGGTTTTTCCTTCTCCAGTGGCTCAACCTCTGTTTATTATTCATTATTTATTAGCAAAAGAGGGATTGTTAAAGGATTGTGCTAGTCTAATTGAATAAGATACAATCCTATTAACTTGTTCTGGTTTGGGACCTAAGTTTAGAATTGAGGCTGACACCTGGAAATATTTTAGCTAAAATCGAGTGACTTACAAATTCATGTAGGAAAAAAAAAGTAAATATCTAATGCCACTTCTCAGTAGGTCCACCAATTTGAGATCGCAGTGCCTAAAAATATTCCTTTTCTACTAGCATGCCCTCAACCCTAGAGATAGATTTCTTCACCTCCTCCCATGGAATGTCTGATTTAGAATAATACAAACACGTTTTGGTTAGTAATAACTTAATGCTGGTATTTGGTCATTTATGTTTTAGAAAAGCATTTCCAGTCCTGATGGATACAAGAGGTCCCATGGACCCTGAACAGCTCTTTGCTTCCTCAGAGACTTGATCTTACTGAATACTTAATCTTTGTGCTGAGCATCTGAACTTCACAAGTCTCACATCTCTAATTGTCAGCAGGATTAACAGAACTAAAGACGTTTTATAAAGTCTGACAATTTTAGTTACAAGTACAATCTGTATTTCCCTCAGCTGGGAAATACACATTGTTCATTTTCTGAAAAGCAAAAGTGAAATCTATGCTATACCCATCTCTGCAATTGTAAAGTTGTAAGGCTTTTTTGTTGAATATTTTCCCCGAGATGTGTACAGCTTTTTCCATCTCAAAGACTCTTCTTTTGTAGGTCAGCCTGTAGTTCCAAAAATATGACGGTCTTTTACTTTGTGGTAACTTTATCACCTACATGAAGCTTCAGTTTTTTGAACAGATGAAATGGATCAAAGATGATCTCTGAAATAAGCATCTCTCAAGCAAAGGAGATTTGAGATCTACTTGGAGAACTCATTCAAAATCCTCCATGCAAAAGACTCTTGGGCAATCTTCTGACAAATTCTGTCACAAATCACTAATTCTGATTCTTTTTTGAAGTCATTAGCTTTGGGATGCAGTGGGTATGGGTATACTAGTTCCTATTTCTGTATCATCAGGTGCCACCACACTCTACAAGTAGTTTCCTGCCAAAACAATTTTATCTTGATTTCTTTGATAAAAAAAATTTCCTCTTGTACCATAAGGCAGATTATCAATGGATATATAATTTTCCTAGGGCCACCTAAAAAGTAAAATAGATACTTTCATATTTTCTGCTTTCAGTAATACTTTAGTAAGCTAGCTTCTTCACTTTATTTATAGAGTTTTTTACATATTCCTAAAATTTGAACACAGTCTGAATAACTATAAGTGAATTTTTATCAGTAAAATAAACAAACTAATAATAAAATGCTTATGAAATGTGTATTAATAGGGTAGAGAGAATAGGAATTTCCTTGTCACACCTACATTGTTTTTATCTCAGAAACAGTAAGTGGGCAATTTGAGGGGGCAAAATTCTGCTCCTAGCTGGAAGTTTAAAACATCCTTTGAAATTAATGAGAGTTCCTCCTATGCATATTAGACTAGAATTATGGCCACAGAATCTTAAAATGAAAATTATCAATTTATTTAGCTAATCCAGATTTTATTCAGAATTAAAGACTTAAAAGCTTGTCTGTACTATAGAGTTGCATCACTGTCTAGCAATGTGTTTCTATTTAAAAAAAATATTTTAATATTTACATACAGTCATGTAGGTATTTACTTTGGATAGCTGCTCTTCTATCACAGAGGAAGATTATATTTCTATAAAATATTTATAACAGTCTGATACTGTATGTGTATATCTGATAATATATTGTATGTGGATATAAGAGTGTAAGTACTTAAGTTTAACAGGGAAAAAGTCATAACCTGAACTCAATACTTTAACTGATAAAAACTTATGCTTAATCCAGGTTACATTCATGTATTTTAGGCTAATTTCTCAGAAGTGAGTAAACTCAATGTTGAACCTGTTACACAGCTAATTCAGGGCAAAGTCCTGGGCCTTTAGGTTGTCAGATGCTGGTCTGAACAGATATTGTTTCTATGCGCAAAGGCAAGGGATTTTAGACTGATAACTTGAGCAGTCGAAGAAATACTTTTTTGTTATCCCCAAATTTTATTTGCCATAAAATATTTTTAAAGACAAGATCTAAAAAATCTGCATAGTCCTAGTGACTGGCAATACTGTTCAAAGGCCATACACCCACCCAATGAGAGTTAGACCACAATCATTTTCTCTGCGTCAACCACCTCATGCTTACAGAAAAGAAATCTATTCCCAATCCAGTAGAAATGTGATGATATTGTACATATACCTAGCAGAAAGGCATTCATTTCACTGAAGATAGTTCCCCATAAAGGCATTAATTAGCATTCCTACAGAGTGTCCCATTACTGAAATCAAGTGATGAGATGTATAAAAATGAGGGAAAGATTTAGCAGTACTTTATTCCTCCTTGTAGAAATGACTGCCAAAAATGGTTGTAGTGCTGAATATTAGTACTTCAGTATATCAACAGGGATATGAAATATCTTAGTTCTGCAGTTTTTTCTGATTTTGTGGGGAAGTATTTTGCATTTGTAAAAGTTAATTAATTCATTACAGAAAGGAAGTTTGGAAGCAAAAATTTCAGTGTTTCTGCGATCAATCTCAAAAATTTGCATAAAGGTGGAAGGAAGCTTATTTTGAAACGCTTCAAAGAAAAATGAGTCAGTATAATTCCAAAAACCCTGAGGTCACATTGATTTTTAGATAGCTCCAGTTTGGTCGTACTTGAAAAGGGCAAATAAATATTTAAGGAAAAATATTTCAGATGCACTATACAGAGTGCTGCTACTTGAGCCAAATGGAAAACCAAAAGACCAAAAAAAACCCCCAAAATTTCCCCGCACCACAAAAAATCTTCCCACACCCATCAAAAATGAAGGCAGCCACCCGCCCTGGCATGTCCAGGGAGACAGATGAATCACAGTAAAGGCTCCAAGGATCAATGACTCTTAGCTGTGTCAGAGTGTTCAGGAATACTCTTTGAGTACCTGAGCTTCCACCCTTTTCACTTTGAGACCACGGATTGTTAGTTTGAATGCTTTTATTGTTCAAGCTATCAGGTAGAAAATCTAGGCTCTGGTCATTTAGTACTTCACAAGTCAAAAAACACTGTGATTGAGAGAATATACAGCTTTAAACACTGAGATTATCACAGAATAAGATGAGGTCAAGGATGCTGTACTTTCAGTGGTACTGAAAAAATGGTTAATGTGTATAAACTAAATAGAAATGGAAAGAATATGCTGTACATATACAGTACAATAAGTCAGTGATGACCCTGATTTCACAATTTCCACATGATAATCCTCACGAATTACTGTTAATTCTCTTCATATCTTGACACAATGACAGAGTGTACCATGAAGTTCCCAGCAGAAATCCTTTACTTATTTTCAGAAACCTCTCACAAATTACTGTGCTGATCCTGTGACTGGAACTTATATATCCTGAATCAGGTTTAAACTTCTCTACTGGACTTTTTGAAAAATACATGACTGTAGGTAAAGACAACCAGCAGTTAGGCTACTCCTTGCAGAAAAAGCTGGCAAAATCAGGAAATGTCCTTTGCATATTTATTGAGATTGTGGAGGCATGCATTTTACTTCTTTGTAAAACATCAAAAATTATATTCAGGTGCAAAATGATGTTGTAACATCCACATTTTTGAGCAAAGCTATTGGGTCGTCAGGGCATCAGCTTTCAAAACACAACTTTTTCTTCATTTTCAATATAGAAAAGAGATGCATGAAGTGACCCTCTGACTCACTTATATTTTGTTTGTTTGCTTATTTGATGAAATGATCAAACTATATAAAGAAGAGGACTGGGGAAGGGATCTGAGGCAAAAAGAGCCATCGAAAACTCTTTTTGGGGGGTTTTTTGAAGCCGGGAAAAGCACTCAGCTTGTACTGGCACTGTCAGCTGGTGAGTGGACTGCTGAGAGAGCCTGGACAGAGCCAGCACCACCCACTGTTGATCAGGCCACCAGGCTATAAGAAGCATCCAGGAGCACAGAGTGAGCAACCAGTGCTTGTGGGTGCGCTGCTGGCTGACACAGGTGGCTGACACAGGTGGCTGACACAGGTGGCTGCAGCTCGTAGGGCAGGGCGCTGAACCTCTGCCAGTTTTCAAGGTAAGTTCAATTGCTCTAAGTGGTCAGAGGTCTAGGTCACTCAGCCCAACTGAACCTCAAGTCACAAGGTGTCAGTTGCTTATAAAGATCCAGCCATGGTTGTTACCTGGACAAAAGCTCTTGTTAGAAAACCTGTGGACACCCAGACAGAGGCCCCATGCAAACAAGTGGGCATCCAGGGAATTCCAGTCACTGGAAGTAAGGGAGCAAAACTAGAGTGAGGATGACTCTCCACTGGTCAGTGAGGATTTGGTTAAAGAACTACTAGAAAAACTGAAAACACACAAATCCATGGGCCCCAATGGAGTGCATCCACATGTGCTGAGAGAGTTGGCTGATGTTGTGGCTGAGTTGCTCTCCATCATCCTTGAAAAATCGTGGGGAATGGGAGAGGTGCCTGAGGACTGGAAAAAAGCTAATATCACTCCAGTTTTCAAAAAGAGCAAGAAGGAGGACCCTGGCAACTACAGGTGGTCAGCCTCACCTCCATCCCTGGGAAGATGATGGAGTGGCTCACTCTGAAGGCCATCTCTAATCAATTGGAAGAAAAGAAGGTTATCAGGAATAGCCAGCATGGATTTACCAAAGGGAAATCTTGCCTGACTAATCTGATATCCTTCTATGAAGGCATGACCAAACGGGTTGATGAAAGGAGAGCAGTGGATGTCATATACCTTAAATTCAGTCAGGCTTTTGATACTGTCCCCCATAACATCCTCGTAGGTAAACTCAAGAAATGTGGGATAGATTATTGGACTGTGAGGTGGATTGTGAACTGACTCAACAAAATTCAGAGGGTTGTGATCAGCAGCACAGAGTCAAGCTGGAGGCCTGTGGCCAGTGGTGTTCCCCAGGGATCAGTACTGGGTCCATTTTTGTTCAATATCTTCATTAATGACCTGGATGAGGGGNTCTGAGGGGTGGGTGTCAAAAGGGAGGGGACAATCTGTTTTCAGTGGTGCCCAGCAATAGAACAAGAAATAATGGGTTTAAATTAGAACATAGGAATTTCCACCTCAACATGAGGAGAAACTTCTTTACTGTGAGGGTGACGGAGGACTGGAACAAGCTGCCCAGACAGGTTGTGGAGTCTCCTTCTCTGGAGAATTTCAAAACCCGCCTGGATATGTTCCTGTGTGATCTGCCCTAAGTGATCCTGCGCTGGGAGGGGTGTTGGACTAGATGATCTCTAGAGGTCCCTTCCAACCCCTAACGTTCTATGGTTCTATAAGGGAAACACTGTCATATGAAATGTTTAATTTTGTCAGAAAACACTATTTTCTATACAAAGAACAAACTACTCTCCCAACCTATCTGCTCCCAAATCAATTTCTGTATTGTAGTTGACTTGATTTCAGCTGGATTTATGTATTCCAGAGTCAAACACTAAACTAAAAAAAGGATTAATGTTCTGTCCATTTATTATGGTCAGATAGAAGCAGCTCATTACAACACATGACATCCACAAACTAGTCCGCAGTTCTTTTTTCTTTTGGCAGCAGAAATACAGGAAATACTTTTAAAAATCACAATCAGAATGGGCTAGATAAAATGCTGATTTCTTTTGTTGCTGATGATGAACAATAAACTGTTTCAAATATGAAAGAAGCTATACACAAAAATCAAATGAAAAGAAAATGAGAAAATAATAAGAGTGAAGCTTGAGGAAAGATACTGCAGTAAAAGGGTTGAAGAAAAACATGATTTTGCAATTACATGCAATTACCTGTGCCTATATACATTAAATTGCAAATTCACTATTTTCTTACTGTTACAAATCAGACAAGATTTATTTATTAGGAATTATTAGGAATTTACACATCTTTAGATGATATGTTTCTATTGTACAGCTCTTTGTGACAGATTTTCCATACGAAATAGTCTATTGGTCTTGAACCAAATAGAAAATAAAAAATCAATGCGTTCTCAATGTGTTCATTCTGCCTTGTAATTGATATTTACAAGCTAGTGATTATTCTCTTACACTCCAAAAAAATATAATGGCAAACATTAGATGTTCCATAATTTTTATGCTCTATTCCTTCCCACTGTATCCATCCCTAGTGTAGAATTTAGCAGTCTGCACTGGGTGGTTGATGGTCCATATTGTTTTCCCTTACACTTTTTTTCATGGCCTTTTGTTCCTCGGTCACACAAAACTTTGTAATGTTTTTTCCGTGCTTAAGCAAATATTAACTTGTCAACTTGTACCTAAATTTCACCAAGCTTTTTCTACTGCACTTAATTTCGAAGGAGAGCTTTGATGTTTAAAATGCGTGTCTTGTGGAAAATGAATATTACAAACACAGAGCAATGTATTCCAACAGTGAATAATGACTAGCTAATAAAAGATATTAAACAACAACAATGCCAAAAATGTGTTTTAGCTATTATTAAAAGATCATGCTGTCTTCCTTTCCTCTGTTGCATACTTTAGCCTGTAGCCAACAGCAAAACTCAACATCTTCAGAAGTAAAGAGATGCTACTGTTGATTTCATCTCTTTAAGACATATTGAAATTTTAATGAGTACTAAAGGTATCTTTGAGTATTTTAGTAATAATCAAGTGTATTTGCAACTGAAAATTGCTCTGTTTGCACAGAGAAGATAAAATATTATGATTCTTAAATGAACATTTATTTTATATCTAGACATTTCTATATTCCAAGGGCCTAAAACCATTAAAGACTGCTAAAGCAAGAAATGGTTCCTAGAACCTCAGCCCTGAGAAGCTGCAACTACATTACCTTCCCATGTCTTCTTCTTCAGAAGCACACCACTTCTGAAAGAAATTTCAAATGAACCTTCGAATCCCTTCAATTGGGATGCTGCTGCCCCCCTATATTTGTCCATACCACTGTGACAATAAAAATTTCTGATTTCTGTGCTTAGCAGAGAGCCTGAATAGAACAGTGCAGCAGGTCATGTAATCCAGCATACAGAAGTACTGATATCCCATTTACTTACTGGATCAAAAAACAGTGGTATGTTATAGAGAGTGTTTTTCAGCTTGTCAGAAACTGCACTGGATTCACCTCATGATTCTAGCACCAAGTAGTGATTTCTATTAATATTTCTTAAAAGTTATCTGTCAAACTACTAATAATCCAGCTACATTTTATCAAGAAAACAACATTTAATGGACTCCATATTGATGTGTGCTTTGCATCATAACACAGTATTTAGAGCATCCACTGAGATGCAGGGGAAGCTGGGTTAAGTTCCCTTCATAGCCTGATAGGAGGTAAATCTATATTTCCAAAAGATCTCATAGTTGCTGGAATATCAGCTATTCTGGGTGAAGTACTACCAGAGGTTGATCCGTTTTCAATAGTGAACAAAAAGGTTTGTTTGGTCTAAGAGGCATGCAGAAAGAGAACTTCAAAGATGTCACCAAGCTTCATCTGTTTTGCAGAGCTGAGAGATATTCATGCAGAGAACCCCATCATCTTTTCTGATAGCTTATTGGGGTCTTCTTACGGCTTACTATTAGGCCTCCTTCCCTGCTCTTTTATAAGCATCCTCCTAGAAACCACAGTTTGGAGAACTTTGTCTTGAGAGACAGCAACATTCACTGTTCTCCCCTACTCTCCTGCTCCCTGTGAGGAGAAAGGGTGGCTTATGGACCTTGGCAGCTGGTTTACACCTTGTTCCAGGTGAAATCCTCTGACCTCATGGACTAAACTGTCCAGAATCGGTTCTGGATTGGAATCACCCTGCCCTGGGACCAGCTCTGTCTATAAAAGTCCTGCACATCCTGGTGTAATGCCATAGATCAGGACTTCTTTGCCACTTGGTATATTAAATGAAACGTAATATCAGATATGTTACTAAAAATAACTCTTACTTCTGTCAGCTTGCCTTGTATTTTACAGCTATGATCTTCAATGAAATCATATTAATAATTAATGCTACTGACAAAATAACAGAAATAATAGTAATACATATTTATATATGTATAGCTTTGAACACTTTCAGATACACTTATTATCATAACAAAGATCTGGAATTCTTTAAAACTCTAGTAGAAGAGAAAAAAAAAAAAAGTACTGTGTAAGAACTTCAGATTGAGGTCATGTTTTTCGTCTCAGAAAAAGCAGTGCACAGATGTCACCAGTATCCAGAAAGCATTTCAGTGGTTCCACCAAAATTAACTGCTCAGATTGGACACAGCATCTGTTTAAGAAGCACTGCATTTTAGCAGTATCACTCAGAATAAGGATCCAGAAGAAAGTGTTATCTCTATCTTCAGCTGCAGGAGAAGAATATTGATGCAGAACAGTTCTGCGAATTAAAGTTGAATAAATGGCAACAGCAGTGAAATCTCACTTAAGCAAGTTTTGGACTAGAATCAAATCTCAGTAGAAATTTAGAGGCAGCAGTTTGGTAGGTAGGTGGAATTTAAAACCTGTAGAAGATATTGTGAAAATGCAGAGGTAATGGAATCCATGGTGATCTCAGTGCTGTCAGAGATAGACAAGGACAAGCATTGGTCTGTTTAATTTAACAGAAGTGTCTTTAGGGTAGGCCTTTCAATAGGGATCTGAGCATAACTCTGATATTTACGTGAGAGGTAAAATCAGATCTTTATTACAATAAAACCTCAGTTTCTTTCAGACTTTCTTTCCTCAAAGATAGCATCATGCAGAGTACACCATCTCCATTCATATTTGCTGAAGTTACTGGCTTAAAGAGGGCGCTAGAAAAAGAGGCAGAATCACAGCCTGTGAACATTCTCTCTATGAAGCTTATAGATGTGAAAAATCATGTAGAAATTCTACTTTTATATGATTGGAAACCTTGAAAACTATCTCAGAGATGAAGCCTTTTCTCACCCCATGTAGAGAGACCAGACCAGACAAATCTCACTGTTATTACGGCTCCTGAAGTCTGACAACATGCCTATTTAGTTTGAGACAACTTGTCCATAATTTCTTGCGCTCACGTCTGACACATCTGGAGCTTCTGAAGGATCAAGAAAGGATTCCTGACCAATTCTGATACAGTTTTCAAGCCTTAGGGAAGCATTTCTCCTTCTGAACCTTCAAGTCTGCTGTTCAGCTACCTCAGGAACAAAGCTCACCATCCTTTATTGCTTGCCAATTCTGGTAAGACCGTGTCCCAAGGAAGAAAATAAGGAAGTCTTCTGAAATTCATTAGTAATTATCATACAAAAA
>VWZK01020113.1:0-49605 GCA_013396935.1 Baryphthengus martii
CCTCCAAAGCCTGTGGCTGTGCCCAAGAAGCCTGTGGCTGCACCCAAAAAGCCTGTGATTGTACCAAAGAAACCTGTGGCTGTGCCCAAGAAACCAGAGACTGCGGCTGTACCAGAATTACCAGAGCCTATGCCTGTCCTTAAAAAATATAAAGTTCCTTCAGTTAAAGGTACACATATCAGTGACTGAGCCTCTGCTTTTCTTTATTCTCTGAATACTTTTTCCCTTGTTTCACTGATGTACGCAGTGCTTAGTTATTTGAGTGAGTAACCTGTCACTTAAAATTTTATTCTTCATGTTTTTAATTCCTTAGTCTTTTTAGTCATTTTATTTTTCGCTATTGCACATATATGTGTCCTAATGTTCACAAAATAAAATTTACTAATATCTTTAAAGCACCTGAAGTACCGGAGAGAACTGTCCCAGAAGAAAAAGTACCTCTTACAATACCTAAGAAGACAGAAGTTAAAAAACCAGAGCCTCCTCCAACCAAAGGTATTTATAGCCAACAGGCATCTCCTGAGAAGAAATGGGTCTTATTCTTTGTTTTCTTTGTTTGTAGCAGAGTCTATAAAATATGGGAATGATTATTTGCTGGAGAGTCTTCCGTGGTTATGGCCACTGTTACTCACTGTGATTTTCTGTGGGCTAGGTGTCTTTGTCTTTTTTGTGTACATTTATAGACATGCAAATAAATGTAACTAATATTTTTAAAGTGCCTGAGGTGCCCAGGAAACCTGTCCCAGAGGAGAAATTGCCTATTGCTGTTCCTAAAATACCTGAAGCACTACCAAGTGAAGGTATATGCTATCATGGCTATTACTGTAAGGACAGTCCTTTGTCCTGTTCTTCCAAACACAAGCTTTTAAATAGATGTTGTCCTTTTTTTTTCGCATTTTAATGTGTGTAAAATTTTCCACTTCGTATTTTAGATGATACCAATCTATGTTTCTTGTGTTTACTATTATATTTTCATATTTGGAAGTAAAACATCACTTTCAAAATCAAGTATTTTCAAGTGATACAGGACAGTCCTAACAAAGTGTGCATCTTTTTAAGATAATAATCTTAATTTTCCACTAAATTTCAGTCTCTTAAAACCTAGTATTTATATTGATGTTATAATCTCAAATGAATTGAGAGCATTGAAATTTTTATTCTTTCCAGTTAGTATGACTCATCCACATATTTGATGTTTAGTTTATATTGTATGCATAAAAACTGTTATCCTTCACATAATCCTGATTCATTCTTACATAGAGAGTAGGTTTTCAAAAGCATGCATTAACTGCAGAAGTACTGAGTGATTACTTATCCTAACATATATTTGTCTGTGTCTGTTAGAGTAGCTTTCTTTTTAGTGATATCTACATAATTGTTCATGTGAAATAATCTTATCATTGGAAACTTACACCACTTGTCAATATTCTTTAAAGAATATGAAATCATAAAGGAGATTGAGCCTGAAGAAGCAGAAGAAATTCCAGTTGCACAAGTAGAAGAAACTTTACCAGTTGAAGGTATATAAAGCACATACCTAGCGGCTGCTGGACACCTTTCTTTTTTTACTGTGTAGTTTTTTCTTGCTCTGTCATTCTTCACACATGTTCCTGTATGTTGTAAGTCTCTGTGTAAGTCTTCCTCTGCTATTATGTTTTGGAAGCGAGTTCCGATCTCTTAATTCTAAGTACAATATACTGGGGGGGGATTAAATGCTTTCTCTTTGTTTCTTGTCAATGAGAGTCTTCCCATCATTTGGTTTCCCATCTTTGTCCTCGTATTATTAACATGCTTGGATATTTGTACTGTGTGCGTCCTGCAAAGCAATAGCCAAAGGATCTTTTATACTCCCATTTAGTTCAATGAGATTGTTTTCACCGGCTTCATTGGGAATGGAAAATTATTGTCTTTACATTTGTACATTACTCTTCACATAACTACTGTGGCAGTAAATTTATACTAAATCTACCTAATGTTATTTAAAGCACCGGAACCTGAAAAGAAGATCCCTGAAAAGCGAAAGCCACCACCTATTCAACCAATAGAAGATATTAAATTGGCAAAAGATCTACTTAAAGGTATAAACATCTGAAGCCACAATTAACACTGGGAACTGAAACATATAATCCTTTTAAATTATACTGATGAATCTTGAAAAGCATGCTTTTAAGCATACCACTTCGGGTCTTTTTTTTTTTTCTTTTCTAATTTACTATCCCTTTAATGGTGTGACTTACTAATGTTCAGTCTCTTAGATATTTACCAGCATCACGCCCGAGCAGTTTCCATGGGTTCTTTTCAGTAATTAAGGAAAAACTGTATTTATTGAAAAATATGTTAACCAAGTTAACACATTCTTCTTTCCTTAACATAATTCTTCCATCTTTAACATGTTCTTACAAAGGAAAAGAATCCCCAGCAGTAGTTTGTTGGTGTTACTATATGATCATGGGTTTCAGAACAACCATGCTTCCTACAGATCGTCTAACTTCTTCTAAACAGTTAATCGACCAGAGAAGCTCTTGTCCTTGTATTATCTCAATAGTATTAATCAGTTGTTTGGATTTTTTAGAAAGTTGTTGTAAAATTCAAATAATTTTCTTTTAAGCTCCTGAATCAAGGAAGAAAGTTGTGACTGCAAAACCTGGTGAGCCTCCGAAACTGGAACCCCCACCTGCTAAAGGTACCTAGCTAATATAAGAATCTTACTTAAATTAAGCCTCTCATTTTAGTTCTTCATATCTTCTTTTATTTGCTCAGAAATATCAAAAAGCTGTCTACGTTAGATTATACTCAACAGTGGACTCCAGTCTTGGATGTATATGTTCATTTTATATTTATTTCCACTTTAATCTCCCATCACGTAATTAATGAGATGCAAGAGACAGAGGGAGTTTTTATGAGTTTTGTCACTTGTGTAGATGCTCACTTTGGTTCTCTGCTTAGGGAGAAATAAAAATGATTAAATATATACAGCACTGTTCAAACATAATCTATTATTTGCCTGAAATGTAATTTTTTTTTTTGAGAGGACACTTGCCAGAGATAGAGATGAATAATGAATTGAGGAAGTCACTCATATTTTTTTATATGTTCTGGAGCTTAAGACAAGCTAAGCAGTGAACATCTCTTCTCAATACTTTTCCAAGTTTAGAAATGAAACTAACTGGATCCTTATGAACATCACAGACAGTTCAGATTAATAGATATGTAGCATAAGCCTGTAATGAAAGAGGAAAAGGAGATAAAAATGTTACTAGGATAACTCTCTTTGAGTATGTAACCTTTATAGTTTTGTCAAACCATACTTCTCCTTTATTGATTTGTACAAAAATTTCCTCTTACTCATAAGCCTAGAAGACCACTGTATGCAACTAACATAGAAAAAGTATTAAAACAATTGACTTCAATCTCAACAGTTTTACCTTTGTTTTTAATATCAGTAGTAGACCAGTATTTGGTTTCTGTGTTGGGAATGGTTAGTTGTCAGTTAAATCTTACTACTGTTATGAACCCATGATAAATTCTGGAATAATATTCTTTTAAGTGCCTGGACTTGTAAAGAAGCCTCGCAGAGTAATTCCTGAAGTTACTCCTCCACCAAAAGAAGAAGTTGTTTTGAAACGAGGTATAGTAACTTGGCTCTGTTTTACAAAAACTCAGCATATTAGCATTATTCAGTATATTCCCCTAAGTAACGCTATTTTATGTGTGTAGTATGAAAAAAAATCACACAAACTACTACTTGATGTCTGTTTCTTGGGGAAAGTGATTATAGTTGCAGGGACGAAGTGGGGCTATCCTGAAAATCTTTCAGATTCAAAGGATCTGTAGTGAAAACAAAGCAGAACACTGACAATCTGTTTTTGTCTTCTCTGTAAAGTCTATAGTAGAGCTAACAGCTTCCTACTGTCTTCAGCTTCTGGACCTCTAAATATTTCCCATTGAGAGAGTAAATGTTAAAAAGGTCACATATGTCGCATCTGTATTCTCTTTTATGGTTTTCTTAGAAGTAATGCATAGATTGCAGAACCCAATGGTACTATTGGACATCAGTTCCCTTTCCTTCAGTCTGGAGCCTTCTGAATCTCTTTGTGCTCAATTATTACTTAGAAAAAGGAAGCACTAATTCCAATTCTCTTTGAAAAACCACAGTGGAATGATCCATAACAATGTATCTTGCAGCTGACCTTCAAATTTCAGACAATGTAATAAAATATAGATACTCAATTGTTCAGATGACAGTCTCAGTAGATACCTGAGATGGATATCTGACAGGACAAAAAGAAATTAATTAAGTGGAATGAAAACCAGACATTACATGAGTTTGAGCTCTCCAGATAAAACACTTAAAGATTTAGTCTTGTTCTCTCACTGAAGTCAATAATTTAATCCATAATCCTGCATTTTGTCCTGGAGAATCAGCTGTAACTGCAGTTATTAATGTATAAATATATATAAGAAGTCATCATTTTAATATGATAAGAAATATAAGATATTATGAGAAATTTTATTCTATCATAGTTAACATCTTTCTTCTCAAATGAACTAGTCTTAATAAGAGCATTTTTAATGCTTAATAAAAGACTTGGAATTTTAGAAGATATCTTGAATAGTTACACAAAATCTTGTATTTATATTAAACTATATATTTTGCATTCTTGTTTCTTCATGATTGTGGATATATTTTTAGTCTTTTGTCATGTTCACTGTCATATTCTTTTGTTTGCTTTAAAAATTGAAATTCCTTTTCTTTTAAAGTTCTTAAAAAGAAATCAGAAGAGGAAGAACCTAAACCAGAAAAAGAACCTAAACCAGAAGTTAAACCAGTACCTACACCAGTAGAAAAAATTAAGAAACCTGAAGGTACTAGATTACATTCCAATCTATCTGGTAAAGCATAATTTAAAAAAAAAAAAAAAAAAGCCACTTTTAAATAGCGATCTCTGAAATTCAGGAATGGAAGTGAGATTTTTAAAGATGACTTTCATTAATCTAGTTGGGTAAATTAAGGCTTTGCTTAATTTGACATCCGCATTTGGTTCTGAATTCTGCATTTTGGGATTGTTTCTCAGTCTTCCCTCTATATAGAAGAGAACTTTACAAATATTTTACAATACTGATAAAAATATAGCTACAGGGAAACCACTAATCCAAGCATTTTTTTACTTACATTTTGCAAATATTTGTCCTTATGTTCATTTAATCTTTCTAATTTATTAAAATCTCACTCTTAAAAATACATATTCCTAAACCTTATGAACATCTAAAACTGTTTATGTATAAAAATAAGGAAAACTTTTAAATACATTTGAGATCATTGTTTTGGGGGATTCAAGGTGTTTCAATATATCTGACAAAGTAAAAATAATATTTTAAAGTCCCAGAAGTTCCTAAGAAGAAAACTGAGATACCTGTCATAAAAAAAGAGGAGAAACATGTGCCCGAACCACCAAAAGGTACAGACGTGTGGTGCTCTTTTTCCAAATTGCAGCAGCTAAATTATATTCATTGCTGACTATCATGCTGTATTAACCTAATAATGCATTACTGTCATCCAGTCTATCCATGACTATTGTGTCATGATTAACTGCTTTGCATTCTTCTGGATTTCTTGTTGTCTTTAATTCTTCAGTGCTTGAAAAATTCATCTCTTTTCCATCGTATCTTGCTTTACAAGAGTTCATCTCAAGTAAATGTCTGTCTTTCTGTCTAGATAGAAGATAAAGCAATAAATCCTGTCTTCTATTAACTCTGTATTCTGTCTGCTCTGTTCTATTATCTCTCTACTTCTAACTTTAATGTTCAATGGCATTAGAAACAATGTAAATTAACCTATTTGTAATTGTTATTTTTGAAATACTAGAACCTAAGAAAGCAGCTATCCCAGCTCCTGGGCCTGAACCTAAACCCGCAGTAGGTAAGAATTCTTTAGTCATGAATGCCAGTGCCGCCTTTCTGTGCGTCAAGTGTGTTCCATTCAGAGATTTCTGGCTAGGAGGATATTAAACAAATGTCTTTAGTATGACTAAGACTGGAATCTACAGAACATTTTAAAGAACATTGTACTTAAACCAAAATTATTTGTTAAAACAAATACAGAACTCTCTTTTTCTTTTTTTTTTTTTCTTTTCTCCTACAGCTCTAAAATCTCCAAAACTAGCAGCAGAACCAGCAGCAGCTGTTACTACTCCAGTGACAGTCCCAGTGGTTGGAAAGAAAGCAGGTATTTATGTTTATTCTATGCTATATGTAAGGTTTTTCTCTCTGAGATACCTAAATATCTTCAGGATAAAGAGAATGAAGAGCTGAACAATCATATAACTCATTCACTACAGGAAGCTTTGAGATCTTATTCAGCAGTCTTGTTATTCTAGGTACTGTCACCTAATCTAAAAGATGAATATCTCTGATACAGAGGAGAATCTCTGCTCTAGTTTCTGTGTGGTGATATGTGTGCCTTTATTTATTGTCATACTATGAAATTTGTGTATTCTGTTAATTCCTTTATGTTGTTTATGTCCTGATGTACGTCTCGTGAACTGCACCTTGTATTTTCTGTACAGCAAAAGAAAGGTTACACATCTCTAAACAATTCTTGTTTTGTTTGGTTTTCTACTTTTAATTTGTTATTGAAATCTTGAGGAAACGTGATAGCGGTGGAGTTGAAGAGCGAGAGTATTGCTACTTTTCTCTGATATGCTTAGGACCCTGGGTCATACCTTGCTATGAAAAAAAGAACTGTGAAGAGCCCAGTTCCTCTGAAGACTATGAGACTGAGAGCCATTAGTAGAGCTGATGTACGTGCTGTTCACCCATTGTTCAATGAGCCTCATGTCACAGCAAAGTTCAGATCTTAGGCTCTTGAGAAACCTGATCATGATTGTCTCTTGTTCATTGGTGATGTAGCCATTGTCACTTGGTGATGTAGCCACCTGCAGTGGCATAACACCCATTTTTTATAAGTAGCTGGATATGCCTTAGAGAGCTGTCATTTTTCTGCTACTTTTAGCCTGGATTGCATTTAAATTGGCAAACTAGTGGGACAATGTTCTGTACTGTAACAGTGGTTTACTTAGGTCTTCTGTAATGTTTGTGTGTTCTGTTCTTATCTTTCTTTTGTTTTGTGATTCTGTTGTAAGTTTTCTGTTGTTGGAGTAAAGTTCTATGCTCGTTTTATTTCAGATATATAGCTGGAAATCTTGTCTTAAAATATATTGTTCCTAATGATTATTCTTACGGATTTTAACTCTTTAAATTACCTGTGAAACCTTTGTAGCTACAGAAAAGCCTGGTGCACCATCTGTACTAAAGCATAGAGATAAAATGCCCCCAGTGGAAGAAGAAAAGCCCGAGTCAGTTGTGTTGAAGAAGATTTTGGTTGAGAAACGCTTGCATGTAAAAGAGAAAGTAAGTCCTAATGAGAAAGTTCTGGACATTCAGACAGTAGAGCCACTTGAGTTTAAAATATCACTGGAAACAGCTGATGGAATACTGAAGCCAGAGGGAGATGAGCAGGAGAAAGTGGCTCTTAAATATTTTATCCTGGCTTCTGAAGAAGAAGAGCCAGAAATTACACCTATAGTTTCAAGCAAGACTACCCCTACAGGTGAGAAAATAGAAGTTGCAATAGATCACATTACTTATGCAAAGGATGAACAACCACTATCTGATGAGGAATTGAAATTGATTCCTATAGCATCTGAACATGCAAAAAGAGATTCTGGAGAAGAAAAGAGAGATAAAATTAAATTGACTGTTCATAAGGAAGATACTGTAGAGAAAGCCTTTGACAAGTTTAGTGTTCTTCGTGAAGGAATTATTCCTATACATAAAAAACAAGAGGAAACTGAGTCAACCTGTATACCTAAACATACAGCCAGAGAGACATGTGAGCCCAGGGACCAGAAAAGACTTGCAGAAAAACAGATAAAATCAAAAATCAGTTTACAACCTGAAGAATTTCCCATTAAGGCTGAAAATTCATTTGTAAAGGATATCACAGAGACAGGAAGAGCTGAAACTCCTCTCCTTAGTAGAGAAGGGAGAGGTTTTACTCTAGACAAATCTGAAGTTCCTC
This sequence comes from Baryphthengus martii, assembly GCA_013396935.1. Taxonomy (NCBI): domain Eukaryota; kingdom Metazoa; phylum Chordata; class Aves; order Coraciiformes; family Momotidae; genus Baryphthengus; species Baryphthengus martii. Next base: position 8,081 of record VWZK01020113.1, read on the forward strand.
TTGGACAACCCATGAAGGAGCATGGCGTACAAAATAAAACTCAATGCATGAAGAAATCTGGTACCACAGTAGCTGAAATTCCTATAGATAAGAGTATTAATAAAGAAGGAAAGAAAATGGACATTTTTCAAGGTGATGAGAAAGATGAGTATTTGGGCTTTACACCAGTGGAACTACATTCCTTAGACCTGTCTGAGGACACCAAACCAGCATTGAGAAAAGATGTTGACCTAGAACACCTCACTGAGGATGAGGAGGTTCCCAGAGGAAAGGCGCATGTAATCTTTAAACCTTCTGTTCTTAAGCCAGAAATCGTGGAAAGGAAAGCAAAAGAAAAATATTATGCAGAGGAAGGAAAAGTTCATTATGAGGAGGATTCAGGACAATTTATGAATGAGAGAGCATTCTTAAGTGACAAAAAAACAGGCAAAAAGATTATACCAGAGAAGAGAGAGAAAACTGCCTTCCAGACTCACTTTAAAAAAGACACCATTAGGCAGTCAGATGCCCCTGAAAAGCTTCTTGTGGAAAAAGAAGAGTTTGACACAGTCATTACAGGAGAAGGAATGGAAGATGAATTTTCTGTAGGAGAACATGAAAAGGGAGTCAAAGATGAAGTAATTCACAGATCTGAGTCAGGAAAGAAAGTTCCTATTCAGCCACCAGGAAGTCAAGTTAAAAAACAATTTCAAGAAGTTCATACCATTCAGGATGAACATAAAGAAACTCCAGCTGTCAAAAGCAGCAAAGATGACACTGAAGAGAAGAAATCTTCTCTGACTGTGGAAGAAGTGAAGATTTCAGGAAAAGAACTTCCATTGACAGAAGGTACATCAGATGAGAAAACACCAGCTAAACATGGTCTTGGAAAAAGCTCATCTGTTATCATGAAAAAAGAGAAGGGAAAGCTTTCAGACAAAATACCTACAAATGAAGAAGTTACTTGCTCCTCAAGCATAGGTAAGAAAAAAATTCCCAAGAAAGAAGGAGAGAAAGAATTCCAGAAATCCAAACCTGCTCACGTGACTGAGCAGGTCAGTAGGCTTTTGCATGAGAACAGAAATTTGGATGCGTCTGGAGATTCACGTGAAGTTCTTGATGTTCCTGCAAAGTCTCAAGCAAAGAGAGGTGAGGAAGACTGCTGCCAAATTCCTCCACGACGTGCTTGTACAATTTGCTTCAGGAGAATACCATACACCATTGTGATGTTTGTTTTCATTCTTTAACATTGTTCACATTTCCATCTAGTCTGTCAACTGGCTGTCTTGGCATTCAGCCACTCTTGACATGTTTGTCTTACCTGTCTGTAGATACATCTGTGTGATCCATGTTCATTGTTTTAGTCTTCTTTTTTAAAAGGATGCGTAAAACATGTTGTGTGCCATTATCTTCTCAGAAAAACTCACTCATTTTTTCTAGTGCTCATTTTTCCATCCGCTGCAATAAAACCTGTTCTGCATTTCATTTATATCGTTCTTCCATTATAAGTATCTTTTAAATTTCCTTTCCCAAAATGATGATAAGCAGCAGCATAGCATGGGAAATATTTTCAGAAGCCTGAGATAATTCATCACAAGTTGGGCAACTAGCAGAACATTCCTCACTTGTGAGAGGATCACGTTGTCCTGAAACATGTAATTAATTTTTAAAATTTGCATTTTTGTTGTCTTCATTAGTGAGTGTGTGCTTTTTCTAAAAAAAAGCCCATATAATTTGTAGGAGGTCCTTAAACTATTTTCATTTACAGGTGGATATTTTTCAAGGGTCTAATAGTGAGTAAAGAGTCAGGGAATGACAGAATTTTACAAAATAATAGGCAGGCCAAAAAAAATGAGGAACTAGGAGCTCCTAAGCTGCCTTTCAGTCCCCACTGCTGAATATGTGTCTTTTCATGCTTCAAGATGTTGAACTTACCATTGAGATAGAGGCAGTATGTGTTGGATAAATGCATATGTTTATATCTTCTTTTCCTTTTATGTGTATATAACTAAAAGAAGAGAAAATCTGATTTATAAAATAAATGTTTGTCTTAATTTTAAAATGTATGTTTAACTAAATTCCTAACAATATTGCTATTCTACTTCAGAGGCCAAGCCACCAAAAGAAGAAACTCCGAAGGGTATCAGTCCAGTGAAAGGTAGGATGCTCCAAGTTAATACCTATAAACAAAAACTATAAATCAGGATTAGTTTATTCATTTCTGAATCTGAATTACAGCTAAGAAGACACCTTCACCAGCAGATGCAGAAAGAAGGAAACTCAGGCCAGGCAGTGGTGGTGAAAAACCTCCTGAAGAGCCTCCATTCACTTACCAACTCAAGGCTGTACCGCTGAAGTTTGTTAAGGAGATGAAAGATATAGTACTAACAGAAGCTGAATCTGTTGGGTCTTCTGCAATCTTTGAAGTCCTTATTTCACCATCCACTGCGATTACCAGCTGGATGAAAGATGGAAGTAACATCCGAGAGAGCCCAAAACACAAGTTTATTGCTGATGGCAAAGATAGGAAGCTGCATATTATTGATGTCCAACTGTCAGATGCTGGTGAATATACTTGTGTATTACGACTGGGGAACAAAGAGAAGACCTCTACAGCCAAACTCATTGTTGAAGGTATTCCCTGTTTCAAGTTTATCCTTAATTTAAAAGTTAGCTACTCCTCACGGTGCAAGTACTGGTACTTTGGGAATTTACAGTGGTTGGTAGATGCACCTTTTTGTTTCCATCAATCACTACACATTTTGACTTAATATGTAAGGTATTTCTTCATCACATCTTCTGTATATAAATGAGACAAATCAAACTGTTGTGTTTCCCACAGAACTCCCAGTGCGGTTTGTGAAAACTCTTGACGAAGAAGTCACTGTGATTAAAGGCCAGCCGCTGTACTTGACGTGTGAGCTTAACAAAGAAAGAAATGTGGTCTGGAGGAAGGATGGGAAAATCATCAAAGCCAAGCCTGGGAAATTTGCTCTGGGCGTTATTGGTTTGGGACATTCCCTTACAATCACTGATTCAGATGATGCTGATGCTGGCACTTACACTGTTACTGTGGAAGACTCTGAGCTGTCATGCTCATCTTGTGTTAAGGTAGTAGGTAAGCAATCGAAATCACATTCTCCTTTCTCTGTAGGATATTTGGACTGTTTAAAAAATAGGAAGGCTTTTTCTCATAATATTATAAATGGACGGTTAAGAGTTTTACAGGTATTAAAAGCTTGTTGTAATGCAAAACCTTTTTGTTCTATTTCTTCTATTTATGACCCCTCTATTTGTAGTAAACATCTACTAAACTGTATTTTTATGTAACGTTTTGTCATGCAGAAGTGATAAGAGACTGGTTAGTAAAACCCATAAGAGACCAGCATGTGAAACCAAAAGGAACAGCTACTTTCTCCTGTGACATTGTCAAGGATACACCAAACATTAAATGGTTTAAAGGAGATGAGGAAATCCCTGCTGAACCGACTGATAAGACAGAAATCTTAAGAGAAGGAAATAAAATTTTCCTGAAAATTAAGAATGCTGGCCCTGCTGATATTGGGGAATATGCTGTGGAAATTGAAGGTCGCAGATACCCAGCTAAACTGACCCTTGGTGGTAAGGAAGCTTTGTATTACGTGAAATCAGCTCATAGGCAAATGTTCAACAACCTCTGAACAAACAAAAAAGGCAACCTAAATTATTTTAAAGCTCTATATGAACTTGAGCTAATTATAGATGTGTTCATTTGTGCATTCTAGAACGTGAGGTTGAACTTCTGAAGCCATTAGAGGATGTTACAGTTTATGAGAAAGAAACAGCAAACTTTGATACAGAAATATCTGAGGATGATATTCCTGGTGAATGGAAGCTTAAAGGGGAAATCCTGAGACCCTCACCTGTAAGCATCTTTGAATTTTGCAACACATTTTATTTAAATTAAACTGTGAACATATTCTCTAGAGTCTTCATGGCAAGGTATTTGCATGTCTGTCATTGCTACTCGGTCTAGAATATAGAAGGGCTAAGCATTTTGAAGGGCTTTGTTTTCTCAAAGGATTGCAGAATATTATTCAGATGATAATAAAAATATCAGTGCTGAGAACGATCCTGACATTTAAAATAATCGTGAACTGCTGAAGAAATGTGCTTCATTTTTTATTATTGAGTAAAAGTGCTAACTTTCCCTGAAAAGCATTGCCTTTCTTTCTAGCTGACTCTTTACTGTATTTAAAATGTTTGTAGAATCCTTTTATTTAAAATACTTATCAGTAAGGCCTTGGCAGTGTATTTACCAATGTCTGTCGTCTCTCCAGACATGTGAAATCAAAGCTGAAGGAGGAAAACGCTTCCTAACCTTGCACAAAGTCAAGTTAGAGCAAGCTGGTGAAGTCCTTTACCAGGCACTTAATGCAGTTACTGCAGCTATCCTGACAGTGAAAGGTACGGTGTCCCATGGCGTATGATACTGGCTCACACAGAGTTCACGTGGAGCACATTACAAATGGTGTGTCCTGTTTTTCTTCCAGAAATTGAACTGGACTTTGCTGTGCCCCTAAAAGATGTTACTGTCCCTGAGAAGCGCCAAGCAAGGTTTGAATGTGTCCTTACCAGAGAAGCCAATGTTATATGGTCTAAGGGCACTGATATACTCAAGATTGGGGAAAAATTTGACATCATTGCAGATGGAAAGAAACACATTCTTGTAATCAATGATTCTCAGTTTGATGATGAGGGAGAATATACTGCCGAAGTTGATGGCAAGAAGAGCACAGCAAGACTGTTTGTGGAAGGCAAGTATCTTCTTATGAAGAAAACTAATTTAAAATGGATAAAGAATGTACCTTTTAAAACCACATTATCCTTTTTCTGATGGTATTTATGTGTCTACATTACAGGTGTGAGGCTGAAGTTCATCTCACCTCTACAGGATCAAACAGTGAAAGAAGGGGAAACAGCTCACTTTCAGTTTGAGCTTTCTCATGAGGACATGCTAGTGAAATGGTACAAAAATGACAAGAGACTCCACACAAGCAGAACAGTTTTTATTACATCAGAAGGCAAAGTTCACAAACTAGAAATGAGAGAAGTTACACTTGATGATATCTCTGAAATAAAGGCCGTAGTCAAGGACTTGAACACACAAGCAAACCTCAAAGTCTTAGGTAATTACATGAATAATTTAAAATATACTATATAATATGTATAAACAATTTTTTACAAGTAGAAAGTGACAAAATATTGATGTTCTAGTAAATTTATATTACTAATTTAATGTCTCGTATCCACTATGCCTTTTGTAGAGGCCGATCCATATTTTACTGTGAAATTACAAGACTACAGTGCTGTGGAGAAAGATGATGTTACCCTGGAGTGTGAACTTAGCAAAGATGTGCCAGTAAAATGGTACAAAGATGGTGAAGAACTAGTAGCTTCCAACAGAATTTCCATAAAAACAGATGGTTTGCGCCGTATCCTGAAGATCAAGAAAATTGCAGAGAGTGATAAGGGTGTTTATGAATGTGACTGTGGAACCGACAAGACAAGTGCTAATGTCGGCGTTGAGTGTAAGTTATCATGCCTTGGTTAAGGGAAAGTACTGAAACTTTTGTGAAATGGTATACATAAAGCATAGCACAAAGAAATTGTACCTTTAGAAAACATGCTATTAAATTAATAACTAAAATATCTTGATGTACAATTATTGAGTATTTACTCAAGATATATAAATGACTGTTGTAAAGACATTTAGTTTAATTCACTGTAACAGATATATAGGTTAATTATGAGGAAAAATATTCTTACTAAAAACAACTAAACTTTCAGACATATAGTAGAAGGAGGTTGTAGACTGCCCAAACTTGGAGCTTTTTAAAAAGAGGTTAGATGAGCATTTCTCAGTGATAATTTGAATGCCCTAAAGAATGGATAGGGAGAGAGTTGAGATCCTTTCCACTATTACATTTCTATGGTATAGAATGAGTGAGTAAACAGATGTGAACTTTTGGGTTTTCTGATTTTAGCTCGCTTGATTAAAGTGGAGCGCCCACTGTATGGAGTGGAAGTATTTGTTGGTGAAACAGCACGTTTTGAAATTGAAATTTCTGAGCCTGATGTCCATCCCGTATGGAAGCTGAAGGGAGAAACCCTAACACCTTCACCTGTAAGGCTTCTTTCTTTTTAGACCATAATTTACACTAGGAAAAAAAAATAAATAAATAAAAATTAATAGTAATGTTTTCTGAGTGGTTTCTTAGACTATTCATATTTTGGTGGGGTTGTGTGCTTCTTTATCACCAGGACTGTGAAATCATTGAAGATGGGAAGAAGCATATTCTTGTCCTTCATAACTGCAAACTTGATATGACTGGAGAAGTGTCTTTCCAAGCTGCTAATGCTAAAAGTGCTGCTAATCTGAAAGTGAAAGGTACAGACTGCAATCTGCCAACATTTCCAAGTGTATCTCAGAGCATTAGAACAAATCTAGCAGCAAAAAAGTCTATATAAATCTATCACTAAACTGAAAGTTCTCTTCATTGATTTCAGAATTACCTCTCATCTTTATCACTCCGCTGAGTGATGTGAAGGTCTTTGAGAAAGATGAAGGCAAGTTTGAATGTGAAGTGTCCAGAGAACCCAAGACTTTCCGCTGGTTGAAAGGAACACAAGAGATCACTTCTGATGAAAGATTTGAAATTATTTCAGATGGAACAAAGCATGCTCTAATTATTAAATCTGTTGCATTTGAGGATGAAGCTAAATATGTGTTTGAAGCTGAGGATAAGACAACAAGTGCCAAGCTCATTATTGAAGGTTTGTTTGACTTTGCCTTTCTAGCAAAGATTTGCACCATAGTCCTTGCGTAGTTTTCACTGATAACATTAATCATTATGCTGTTATAGGCATCCGTCTGAAATTCATTGCTCCTCTCAAGGATGTAACAAAAAAGGAGCGAGAAACTGCAGTGTTCACTGTGGAACTCTCCCATGAAAATATCCCTGTTGTCTGGTACAAGAATGACCAGCGATTGCATACCAGCAAAGTGGTTTCGATGACAGATGATGGCAAATTCCATACACTCACAATCAAAGATCTTACTATTGATGATACTTCTCAGATCAAAGTGGAAGCCATGGACAAATCCTCAGAAGCTAAACTCACTGTTCTTGGTAAGAATACCCAAAATAATTTATATAATGTGTATTATCAGAATAAGAGTCTTATTAATGAAAAATGGTGATCAGAATGTCTTGGGTTTGGTTTTAATTTTCTTTGGTGGATTTTTGTTGGTTTGGCCTAAATATGCATAGTGATTTTTGACAATTTTACAATTTGTTTGTCTTCGTTGGGTCTCCGTTTCCCCATGCACAAAGGATAATTAAAATAATTTTAACATTTAATACAAATCTTGCAAAATTAACTATTAAATACTTAAACGGTGCCCTGAAACTCCTAGAGCACCAAACCATTACTGTCCGTAATATTGATAATACACTGAATTGTTTCTTAGATATATGTTGGTTTCTCTTTTTGGCAATAGAACTGTGTAGTATTTATAAGGACTATATTTAATTCTTCTTTCAGAGCATAAACAAGAAATGTATTTTATGGTAAGAACTAATTGTCTTTTCCAAGAAACTACCACTTCAGGCTGAAACATATATTAACTTTTGCTTGCAGAGGGAGACCCTTACTTCACTGGGAAGCTGCAGGATTACACTGCTGTAGAGAAAGATGAAGTGATCTTACAATGCGAAATCAGCAAAGCAGATGCCCCAGTGAAATGGATGAAGGATGGCAAACCAATTACTCCATCGAAGAATGTGGTTATTAAGGCTGATGGTAAAAAGAGGATCCTTATCCTCAAGAAAGCTTTGAAGAAAGACATTGGACAGTACACTTGTGACTGCGGTACTGATCAAACCTCTGCTAATCTCAATATTGAAGGTATGGTTATTTTACCAGGCTGCTGTATAGTAGAGATTGTTTGAGATCTGTTAGGGACTGAGGGAATCGATCACCTTTTTTTTTTCACCCTCCAGACCGGGATATTGAGATTATACGTCCACTGTACAGTGTGGAGGTGATTGAGACAGAGACTGCCCGTTTTGATATTGAAATATCTGAAGAAGGTGTCCATGGCAATTGGAAGCTAAAAGGAGAGCCACTGACTGAATCAGCTGTAAGCATATATTTCAAGATGTTTCTTACATGTGTCTCAACAATTTGCAGGGAGATAGGGTGTGAGGAAAAGGTGGCTGAAGAAACTAAGCGAAATCTCTACTTTCAGTAAGAGTCACTATAATAAGAATACTGTTTTTTTCATCAATAACTTTTAAAATGTGGTGTAAACTTAATCCAAAATATTATATAAAGTAGCTACATAATAAATGGTTTTACATAAATAAATGCATTCTGTATTTCTAGTCTCTCACAATCATGTATCCATGGTGAAAAGACCTCACTTAAACACAATGGCCTTTAAAAATACAAAATTTGGATTGTCTGCATTTACCTTTGGTTTTTGAATTATATTTGGATTAAATAGATGTAGATCATGTTTTCAAACTCTTTCCCATTACTATGACAGCTTAAATTGGTTTAAAATGGTATGAGGCTCAATAAAATATTCTTAAATCGTGACTGGCAATAATTCAACAGCTCTCTCATTTAACAGTACCAATGTGATTAATACACAAAGATCAGAAGTTCTATGACAGTGTCTGAATAAGAGAAAATGACCCTTCTCAGGGAAAGGCCACAGCATAAGCTATGATTTCTAGTAATTTCTAGTTCCCTTAGGGCTCTGATAGGCCTACATATGGATATATTGATGAGTCAATCAGCACACACCATTCACCAACATGAATGTGTTGCCTCTTGCCCTTTCTTTCTAAGAGGAAGCAGACAGTATAAGGAAGAGATGTTGAAAGGAAGTATCTATGAATGGGAGTTTGTAAGGTATATTGCAGGTGGCAGTGGGCCTAAGTGTTGTGAATGCAGGAGGAGGTAACAGATGCATGATATGAGAATTAGGAGCTCTTGTGGTGAGCAGCACAAAGAAAAATACTGAAAAAACTGGTTTGCTTCTCTTTTTGCAGGAATGTGAAATAAAGGAGGAAGGCAAAAAGCACTTCCTTACGCTGTATAATGTACGTTTAGATCAGGCTGGTGGAGTAGATTTCCAAGCAGCAAATGCCAAATCCGGTGCTCACCTTCGAGTGAAACGTAAGTGTCTTTTAAACTGAAAATAATCAATTAAGTGAAAGCAAGGTACTCATTGCATCTTTGTAATGGACAAGTCTCCATACTGTATTGAACCCACAGCAATTCTTTCCAGAACAACTCCAGGATTAGTTGCACCACCCATCTTAACTTTTTAGTTAGGTAATGTCTTACATGGTTTTTAATCTTGTATATAGTTTATTGATATAGAAGAAGTAAAAATGAGATGGCCTTGAAGGCTGCTCCATGGTCTGGCATCATATGTTGTTATGAAATCAAAGTATTACAAGCAGAGGCTTTACTGCATTAAGGTATCATGTTAACCTGAGAGGGTGGGATCACGGTGATATATGGGGATAGGGTTAAGAGCTTGATGGACAGGGACAGACCGCAGAGTTGAAGACCACTTGTTTCCTACTCCAATCCTAGCCCTCGCTATTTTGGAAAACACATGCCTTATCTACCAAGAGGTATGCAAGGCTTGGCAGGGAGACAGATGCAGGGCAACTTTCCTGCTGACCTTGTTCAATTTAAAGAAACATGCTCTGCGAATAGGAAATTTTAGGTGACCAACCCTCCCCCTAAAAACCCAGGGTGGCCTCTTCTATTTCGGGAATTTAAAGGGCAGCATTGCGATGTCTGTCTCTCTTGAGGGAAGCCACCATGGAGATTAGTACAGAAAGGCAGCAGCTCTCTCTTGGGTAGTCTCTCTCAGTGACTAATCTGAAAACGATGTCTTCTCCTTACCAAGCTCGAGTAATTGGCTTGCTGAGACCCCTCAAGGATGTAACAGTGACAGCTGGGGAATCAGCAACCTTCGATTGTGAACTTTCTTATGAGGGAATCCCAGTAGAATGGTTCCTGCAAGGAAAGAAACTGGAGCCCAGTGATAAGGTAAAGAAATGAAACTTTGTTTTCCCTCATGTTTCCTCCTTCCTCTATTTCAAGTCTCTTCCTCTTCTTTATTCTCATTTACTCTCTGCCAGTAGAAGTAACAAGGCACAGCAATACAGCAGTGCTGCTATGCCAAATGGTACATCCTCACTAAATCAGATATAGCTTCCCCCACCTGCCCCGAAATCTCAGTATTTTGAAATACTACAAATATTTATTGTACAAAGATTGCAATATATCAATCATTACAACAGTAATTTCATGCTAGATTCTGTTAGAAACTCAACAGTACCGAATGATTTTTGCTCAGGTTAGTGATAGTAACAATGAGTGAATTTTGAAAGGTGCTATCAGTAAATGCTTTGTTTTCTCCTGAATGCTGAGTTGTAGTCTAATTCTGCATATAAGGGGATTAAGAGGATTCAAATTCCATTTCAGGCATTTGTTCTGGCTCCCTAGATAACTTTCTGGGCAGATTTGCTTGTCAAGCACTTCTCACTAGCTATTTTTAACCCTTCATCAAGTGCTGGCTCTTAACTCTGTGATTTGAGCAGCCTGGAATGCAGCCAGTTCAATATTTAAAGTTAATTGTAGGAGAAATACAGAAAGAAACATTAAAAAGTACATTAAGAAACACAAAATATACTGGATATCACTGATTTTAAGACCTCTTTTTTCACAGACTAGGGCTAAGGGAAATAATGCAAATGAAAATAGAAATTAGAAGCCTCAAACAATGCAAACTTTCAAGACCTAGCAAAGTTTCAGAACCTGTAATAATGCTAATAGTAATACTTCGGTACCTTTTTTCCTTTTAAATCCAGATTTTAGTGTATTATTTTCAGGTTTTGCTAGATCTTTCTGAGCTTCACTGAAATTGCCTAAATAAAAACTATTTAATTTAAAAAATAGAATATAAAAATAGGAAAAGAAAAAGCAATCATGGCGATAGGCAACCCTATTGCATTATTTAAGGACAGATAAACAAAATTGAAACTCATCAGATGAGACGTAATAAATCAAAGGAATCACTTCTGAGTCTAGGAATAAAAATGTGGAAAGTTACTGATCAGTGCATGGCTTGAAAGTTACTATTGCATGGCAAGAAAAACGTATGTTCAATTTTCTCTCTGATGGAACGTTATTTCATTCTTATCTGTTCGAGCTATCATTTTGATTACATGAAAAAAAATAAATCTAGTTTTTCATTCAGTTTACATACAGAGTCAAAACTGTCATTTGACTTCAGCTGCAATTTTATCAAGTAGTAATTTAGAATAAACTATATATTTACTTGAATCTTCACTTTCTGCCCATTTAAAATGCTTGTACTACCGCCTTCAAGAATCAAATTAATTGTACCAGTGTTTTATTTCAGCTGGTTTTAATTCAAAGCATTATTTTACCTCTGCAGATGACATTCAGCTGTACACATATAACCTTTATTGTAGTGACTTCTTTGTTTAACTTTACTGCTTATCTTGGTCAACAACATATTTGGCTTCATCTCAGTCTCCTTCAGATGAGTATTCGTTAAAGCTAGTTTTCAGGAACATGCTGATCATTTGAGAAGGGACAGCCTCTTTGTTCCTTCCTTTCCTCTGAAGCAAAAGGGACTACTTCTTAAAAGTGATCTTTTTTACTTCTTCTGTAATAGAAGCTCACTTTTCCACTTGATTTTTTGAAACCAGCATCTACTACATGATCAGGTACTCCTCTGAAAGTATTACCAACTTTTTCCCATAAATTTACTTATTTCGATATTTATTAGTACATGTTCAAAATAAACATGATATCAAGTAAGCCTCATTTTCAACTTTGACAGTAGACTCAGATTTTCTAATACAAGGACACAAATACCTTAAAACATGGGGAAATTTAAAATCACAATTTTTTTGCAAGTGAAAGGACAAAACAGAAATTATTCTCAAAATGCACAAAGCATTTGCATCTTGAGTTATATCTAGTATCTACAAAAAAGAAATTATTGAAATTTCATGTAAAGTTAAGCAACCAAACTCCAGATAGATAATAAATGGCAATGCTGCTTTATTGAATATTTTTTAAATATATGCTGTAGATACTTAAAGAGGGTCTTTTTATGTACTTTATAAGGTCGTGACACGTGCTGAAGGGAGAGTTCACACGCTTATTCTTAGAGACGTCAAGTTAACAGATGCGGGAGAGGTATCACTGTCAGCAAAGGATTTCAGAACTCAAGCAAATCTTTTTGTGAAAGGTAAGTCAGTCATTTTAATTATACCATCGTCAGTGTTAATGGTCCCTTCATGATTCACCCTGGAATACGATGTTAATGCACACCATATATCAAATTAATAGGATCATATATACAATATTAGACTGGTAGCTAACTTTCCTGATTAAAATAAAAAAGCCACTTGAAATCTTTATGCTTCACAGAAGCACTGAGGAAAGGAGGAAATACTGGAAATGTGTCAGACATGGGAGATGAATCAGATCATTAGGATTTCCAGGGCTTCATTGCAGACTTGAGCATTCAATTGGCCTCAAGATGGCCTGCAAATCCTGGCCTTTGTGACTCCCAATGGCTTTTTTCTGTTCTTTGGAGTATCCAGAAACTTATGAAAGCACAATTACACCATCAGTCAATTGACATAACATTGACTGTATACCCACTTGCACTTCGTGCAGGCTGTGTAGGGCTAAGAAGTCAAAAAACTGCACACACTTCTAACTAATTTAGTAATTCAAGAAAATAAAATAATTCATAAAGTGCTGAGTCTTACTTTAGAGTCGCTGAGATCACATGGGTATAGTTCAGCTAAAGAAACTGAGTTGCAAAGCTTTGTGATGATGGGTAAAAACCCTATGGAGAAGGATATCATTCGGTCTAATCTTACAGTAGGAAAATGAGGAAATTAGCTGAATTTACTGAACATGTTGAGGCATTAAAAAAAAAAAAAAAATTTAAAAGCCCCTCAGAAGAGATGTCTAAGAACTTTTTTGATTGTTCAGTCAAGGAAAATTAGTAACCAGTATGGGACAGTTCTGCACTAGCAAATGGTTGACTATAATTTAGATCTTTTCTATCAAAAATTTATCTGTTTCTTTTAGAACCCCCAGTTGAATTTACTAAACCACTTGAGGACCAGACTGTTGAAGAGGAGGCCACTGCAATACTGGAATGTGAAGTTTCCAGGGAAAATGCAAAAGTTAAATGGTTCAAAAATGGAGAAGAAATTCACAAAACAAAGAAGTATGATATCATTTCTGATGGCAGGGTCAGAAAACTCATTATCCACGGCTGCACACTGGATGATGCAAAAACATACACCTGTGATGCCAAGGATTTTAAGACATCATGTTTTCTCAATGTTGAACGTGAGCAATTTAATTTTTTTTGCAAAATATCTGAGTGCTATAAATGCTATATACTAGTGTTATGACTGTCATTATCAAAGTCAACAATTTATTCTTCTCTACTGGAGACTTTCCTCTCTAAAAAATAATTTTTTTTTTCTCTTCTAGCTATTCGTGTGGAGTTCCTGAAACCCCTAACAGACCTTGAAGTTAAAGAAAAAGAACCTGCTCGTTTTGAATGTGAAATTTCTCGTCCAGGTGTCAAGGTCAATAATAATACTTTCAATACAACTCCTTCAACTAGAGCTTTTTTTTAAATTGACAACTTTGTTATGTTGTTATAGAAGAACACACAACTGAAATCTATGATGATTATGTTAATATTAATAACCATGTTTACTTTTTCTAAAACAGGTGAAGTGGTTTAAGGATGGCATTGAAATTAGAAAAGGCAAAAAATATGACATCATTTCCAAAGGTGCAGAACGCATTCTTGTAATCAGTAAATGTGTTTTCGATGATGAAGCTGAATATGCCTGTGAAGCAAAAACAGCTCGAACTTCAGGCCTTCTTACAGTGATAGGTAAACACAGTGTTTTAAAATCTAACCTATGAAAAAGCAAAAAAAAATATGAAGAGCTTTAATCATCATTCAAAATTCTTGTTGCAGAGGAAGAAGCTGTTTTCACGAAAAAACTTCCTGATCTTGAAGTAAATGAAAATGAAACTGTAAAATTGATCTGTGAAGTTTCAAAGCCTAATGCTGAAGTTACTTGGTTTAAAGGAGATGAGGAGGTGCCTGATGGTGGTAGATTTGAACACATTTCTGAAGGCCGAAAGAGAATTCTTCTTATACGTAATGCTCATCCTGAAGATGCTGGCAAATATACTTGCAAGCTCCGAAGCTCTAGTACAACAGGAAAACTTACTGTACATGGTAAGAGAGTTTGTTTGGTGGCCTTGCTTTCTGAGAGAAAAAAAAAATTAAAAAAAAAAATCAGTAAGAATACACAATTTGGTTTATTTTCGTCATAAGTAAAAAATAAATTATATATATCTACAAAAAATGTTTTCTTTCAGAACTTGCAGCAGAATTTCTTACCAGACCACAAAATCTTGAGGTGCTTGAAGGAGACAAAGCTGAATTTGTCTGTTCAGTATCCAAAGAGGCAATTACAGTACAGTGGCTGAGGGGTGACACAGTCCTGGAGCCTGGTGATAAGTACAACATCACTTCAGATGGCAAAAAGAGAACACTTGTAGTTAAAGACTCTATTGTAGGAGATGCGGGAATGTATACCGTCATGGTTGGTGAAGCTAAAGCTACAGCACGCTTAACAGTGATTGGTAAGCTGTATTTTATCAAAGTGCAGGTGTGTATTTTATTGCATTCCTTACACTACATGATGTCCCTTTTGTTCTATTTTCTCAATTTCAGAAAAACTCAGGATTATAACTCCCCTTAAGGACCAAGAAGTTAGTGAGGGTCAAGAAATTATCTTCAACTGTGAAGTCAATAAAGAGGGTGCCAAAGAGAAGTGGTACAAAAATGATGAGGCAATATTTGATAGTGCAAAATACATTATTGTCCAGAAGGATTTAGTTTACACTCTCAGAATCAGAGATGCACAGTTGAAAGATCAAGCTACCTATACCATCTCACTGTCAAACCAGAGAGGTGAACACGTCAAAAGCTCTGCTGCCCTAACAGTCTTAGGTAAATAACTTGCACTGTATTGAAATTATTTCATCACCCTACATTCAATTTCACATCAGGATCATAAGGATGTAAATTAATTAGTTTGAGTTTTTTTGTCTTCACAGAGGAGGATCTCAGAATTGTTGAGCCCCTTGAAGACATAGAGACCATGGAAAAGAAGACTGTCACATTCTGGTGCAAAGTCAATCGCCTTAATGCAACCCTCAAATGGACAAAGAATGGTGAAGAGATCACATTCGACAGGCGCATTTTGTACAAAATTGATAAATACAAGCACTCACTCATCATTAAAGACTGTGGGTTTATAGATGAAGGTGAATACACTGTTACTGCTGGACAAGACAAATCCGTTGCAGAGCTTCTCATCACAGAAGCACCAGCGGACTTCATTGAACATCTCCGGGATCAGACTGTCACTGAATTTGATGATGCTGTCTTTACGTGCCAGCTTTCCAAAGAGAAAGTCAGTGTAAAATGGTACAGAAATGGAAGAGAAATCAAAGAAGGCAAAAAGTATATATATATTTTATTATGCTTGTTAACATGCTAAGCATAGTTGCTTTATTTTGTTGCTTTGTCTGGAAACTAAAATACTACTTACTTTTCTCCCCCATAAAGATACCAGTTTGAAAAGGATGGAAATCTGCACAGATTAATCATAAAAGACTGTAGATTAGACGATGAGTGTGAATATTCCTGTGGAGTGGATGACAGGAAATCCAGGGCAAGACTTTTTGTTGAAGGTATGCGTAACATTGAACAGGATTTGTTTCTTCATTATTTAGTAATAATAGAAACAATACACAAAGAAAACCAAATGAATTGACATTTATTTCAGAAATCCCCGTTGAGATCATCCGACCACCACAAGATGTCTATGAAGCTCCTGGTACAGATGTCATCTTCATGGCTGAGTTGAACAAAGATGGTGTGGAGGTCAAGTGGTTGAGAAACAACATGATTATTGTCCAAGGTGACAAACATCAGATGATGAGTGAAGGAAAAGTCCACAGACTGCAAGTGTGCGAAATAAAGCCCCGTGACCAAGGGGAATATAGATTTATTGCCAAAGATAAGGAAGCTAGAGCTAAGCTTGAATTAGCTGGTAAGTTATTTGCTTTGACTTTCTTTTATATTATCTTAGGTTGATGAATTAATTATTTAACTAAATTAATTTTTTTTCTTTAAATAGTTGAAATAAAATGAATGCACAATCAGACTGAGACAAGTGCAAGTCTATTAAAACAGTATGAATTATAATTCAGGCAAAAAATATTTTTTATCACACTACCCTGATCCAACTGCTGAGGGAAATATAGGTCACTTTTCAGTGTCTAAACCAAAGAATATGACTTGATCTTAAAGCATACAGAACCTTGTCATTAGGTCGCAGAAGATCTAAAACATAAAAATCATATTGCCTACTCAGTCATATAAGACTGAAATTCCTAATTTGTCTATTTTACAGGATCAAACCAATGAAATACATTAAATGAATGCTCACAAAGCAACTCCCTTATCCCTGATTGCTTAGGAACACACAGTACATATGAAGCAGCCTAAGTTTCTTTCTCTGGAGAATGAGTATATGAAGGATTTGCTTAGAATTCACACATCTCCTTTTACTTTTCTATGTTAGCTTCTTTACTGACTACACAAACATATAATTTTGTTTTTTTTTTATATGCAAGTACTTACTTGTCTCATTGATCTTCTTTAGCTGCACCTAGAATCAAGACTGGTGATCAAAACCTTGTGGTTGATGTTGGGAAGCCTTTAACTATGACAGTTCCATATGATGCCTACCCAAGAGCAGAAGCTGAGTGGTTGAAAGGGGAGGAAAATCTGCCCACAGCAACTGTTGATACAACAACTGACTGCACTACCTTCAAAATTAATGAAGCAAAGAAATCAGATAAGGGAAGGTACAAGGTTATACTTCGAAATAAACATGGCCAGGCAGAAGCATTCATCAATGTACAGGTCATTGGTAAGTACTCTCATTATAAAAACCTTGCTTACATTTATTTAAGTCTATGGAAAAAAAAAAAAAAAGTAAATGATGCAATGCCCTAAAATATTATCATATATTTGTTAGATGTTCCAGGTCCAGTTAGAAACTTAGAAGTCACTGAAACTTATGATGGTGAAGTTGGCCTCGCCTGGGAAGAACCAGAAAGTGATGGTGGAAGTAAAATAATAGGCTACGTCGTTGAAAGACGTGATATAAAGCGTAAAACATGGATTATGGTCACTGATCGCGCTGAAAATTGTGAATACACCGTTACTGGACTTCAAAAAGGAGGAGTTGAGTACCTCTTCCGTGTTAGTGCACGGAACAGAGTGGGCACTGGTGAGCCAGTGGAAACAGACACACCTGTGGAAGCTAAGAGCAAATTTGGTGAGCAGAAGTTATGAAAAACCCAGTGTTTGATGATAGTGTAAGAGAAGCAGTACAAATTCTAACAGCAGGGAAAAAACATACTTTATATTTTCTTTTTCTCCTAAAATGCAGATGTTCCTGGTCCTCCTCAAAATGTAGAAGTTACTGATGTGAACAGGTTTGGAGCTACACTTACCTGGGAACCACCTGAGTATGACGGAGGATCTCCAATTACTGGCTATGTTATTGAACTGCGTAACAGAGGATCCATCAAATGGGAGCCAGCTATGACCACTGGAGCTGATGAACTGTCAGCTGTCCTGATGGATGTTGTGGAAAATGAAGAATATTTCTTCAGAGTAAGAGCTCAAAACATGGTTGGAGTTGGCAAACCAAGTCCTGCTACACATGCAGTAAAAATTATGGACCCAATCAGTAAGTATGCAAGCACTGATTGTCACTGCAGTATGAGACAGGGGAATTTGTCTGTATATATGTTATGTGTGCAGGAAAGTTCAAGTGAGAAACAATGTGGGCTGCAAATACCATGTACAGTTAGATTTTTCCTACTTTTGTCCTTCAAACATGCCACAAATACCTTACTACCATTTGATGATTCAGTGAGAACTCCGAATATTTTTGCTCTGAAATTAGGTGCAGCCTCAATTTAAAAAGCTGTTTTAGAAAAAGATATGCAAAGCTTTTAAAAGAGTACTTTAAAGTACAGAGAGCTGATATGCAAAACCATACTCCTTTATCGCAAAAATTTTATTTCTCTCAAATTATTTTCAGAGAGACCAAGTCCTCCCATTAACCTTGATCATTCAGATCAAACTAAGTCATCAGTGCGGCTCACATGGGAACCTCCTCTCGATGATGGAGGAAGTCCAGTCATGGGCTATATTGTTGAAAGGCGAGAAGAAGGAACAGACAAGTGGATTCGCTGTAACACAAAACTAGTTCCTGATCTTACTTTTAAGGTAAGACATTCTGTTCATCAATAAAGTGCTCAAAATGTCTACATCATCTTTAATATGAGTTACTAAGTTATTATTTGTGGTTTTTAGGTAACTGGATTGAAACCAGGATCCAGTTATTACTACAGAGTCTCAGCAGAAAATGCAGCTGGTGTGTCTGACCCAGCAGAGGCTATTGGGCCATTAACTGCAGATGATACTTTTGGTAAGGCATATGCTATTTATCAAAGATAATTAATCAGATAAGATGCACAATTAAAGTGCATCTAGGGAATAATATGTATATTTTTCACCAGATAACTTTGATGCCAACTAGTACAAAGAGCCTTAGGCCTTTGAGATTCTGAGCTATTTCTCCTCTATTATGAATTCTTCAGATAATTACTGTACTATTAGGTAGAGACTTGTTAGGTTGCCCAAAGAGCCAGGCATGACCTTGGGAGGTAAGAGAAGGAGGGAAAGGCAGAGAAGACAAAAAAATTTAAAAATCGAAACAATAGAAAGTTTTTATAATTAAGGGGTAAATTAGATCTACTTAATAATGCTAAGCTGCCTTATCATCTCACTTCCTAAAAAGCATTCAGCCAGAAGAGATTGGGTGTGATAACCCACAGCTAGGCCTAGACAGCTCCAATCTGCAGGCTGAGATACGGTCAGAATCAGCCTCTCAACACAGCTATCAGCCACATTCAGAACAACTGAAATTATTTCATCAAATCCATTTTCCACTTTTCTTCCAGTTGAACCTACAATGGACCTAAATGCATTTAAAGATGGGCTGGAAGTTATTGTTCCAGAGCCAATCAAGATCCGCGTTCCTATCACTGGCTACCCTGTGCCAACTGCCACGTGGTTTTTTGGTGACCAAGTCTTAGAAGAGGGTGATCGTGTAACAATGAAGACCACTGCCTCCGTTGCAGAACTTGTGATTACTCCAAGTGAACGTCCAGACAAGGGACTTTATTTCTTAACGTTAGAAAACCCTGTGTCGTCTGTTACAGGAGAAATTAATGTTAATGTCATTGGTAAGAAAATATTGTTATTCTAGCAATAATACTTCATATATTGGTCTTGCTAAAATGTAATTATTTAAAAATTAAAAATGTGAAATAATAATTAATAATGTGAAATCACACAGCTTTCAGTAAGCCGAGTGTGTTAAAATATAACTAAAAACTAGAAATCCATCCTCCAAAAAAACTCTTTTCTGGATTTCAATATCCAGCTTTGCTGCTTGAGGAAGAATGACTGAGAAGTCAGTCGTTACATAGAAGATTACATAGATATCATCTGTCAAACTCTGATTACAAAATGATTAATACAATTTCTGTGATTTCTAGCTCGTCCAAGCGCACCAACAGAACTTAAAGTTTTAGACATAACTAAGGACACAGTACAACTGTCATGGGAACCTCCAGAAGATGATGGTGGAAGTCCAGTTACTGGCTATGTAATTGAAAAACGTGAAGTAAGCCGGAAAACATGGAACAAAGTAAGTTCATTCTTTCTCATTTCAATTTATATTTGCTATGTTGTTTCCTCATGTACTACTGAATTTTTGTGTCTTATTTTGGTAATTGCTCTTTGGAAATAAATTTTTGAAACACATTGGAGCCTTTCTTCCCTTCAGGTTATGGATCATTTTGTTGACCAAGAGTTCACTGTACCTGACCTCATCCAAGGAAAAGAATATTTATTTAGAGTCTCTGCACGCAATAAATGTGGCCCAGGAGAACCTGCATATATTGATGAACCTATAAATATGTCAGCACCAGCAAGTGAGTCATCACATTGGTGTCAATTTTCCATTTCTGAAATCTTACTGATTTTCTTCAAAATAAGATGTAAAAAATATCTTCCTTAGACTGGTTTCTAACACCCCATATGTTTTTAATTTTTAATAGCGGTTCCCGATCCACCAGAGAATGTTAAATGGAGAAATCCAACATCAAAAGGAATCTTCCTAACTTGGGAGCCTCCCAAATATGATGGCGGTGCCCGCATTAAGGGTTATCTGGTAGAAAAATCCCAACGTGGCACAGACAAGTGGGAGATATGTGGGGAGCCTGTTGTTGAAACTAAGTAAGTAAATTAACATCAGGAGGTATATCCTTTTAACTAACTGTGCCATCCTCACCGCTTTAAATACCTGGTTGGTTTTGTGTTTTTTTAACAAACAGAATGGAAGTAACAAAACTCAAGGAAGGAGAGTGGTATGCATATCGGGTTAAGGCTTTGAACAGAATGGGAGCTAGCAAGCCAAGTAAGCCAACAGATGATATTCAGGCCATTGATGCAAAAGGTAATTACTTCAATCATTGAATTGCGATAGCTGCTTTATTTTTACCAGTGTCTGAAATACTGTTTCTATAACAACATTTTTATTCTCTCCGAAATCAGAGGCTCCAGAAATTTTCTTAGATGTGAAGCTTCTTGCTGGACTTACTGTGAAAGCTGGGACTAAAATTGAGTTGCCAGCTAAAGTAACTGGAAAGCCTGAGCCCCAGATTACTTGGACAAAGGCTGACAAAATTTTGAGACCTGATGACAGAATCACCATTGAAACCAAACCTAATCATTCTACAGTCACTATTACAGACAGCAAGAGGAGTGACAGTGGAACCTATATTATAGAAGCTGTAAATACCAGTGGACGTGCTACTGCTGTTGTTGAAGTTAATGTTCTTGGTATGCATGTATTTTATGTTGTTTATAAAAATCATTAGTAATGTACCAAGATATGCAAGCAGAAGATTAACATTTGCATATTGTCCTCTACAGATAAACCTGGTCCACCAGCTGCATTTGATGTATCAGAAATCACAAATGAATCCTGCCTTCTGACATGGAATCCTCCAAGAGATGATGGGGGTTCTAAAATTACCAACTATGTCCTTGAGAAAAGAGCTACAGACAGTGAAATATGGCACAAGTTGTCATCAACTATTAAGGATACAAAATTCAGAGCTACCAATTTAATTCCTCATAAAGAATACGTGTTCCGAGTCAGTGCTGAGAACATGTATGGTATTGGGGAGCCAGCACAGTGTAACCCCATTATTGCAAAATATTCATTTGGTTAGTTAATTAATGTTAAATTTTTACAAGACAATATTTTAACAGACGGGGAAAAAAAGCATATGTGTGATGGGTGTTTTTGTGTTTTTTTCTTTTTATTTAATTCATTTATACAGATCCACCAGGCCCTCCAACAGGTCTCACGCCTACAGAGGTCACTAAAGACTCAGTCACCTTAACATGGAATGAGCCAGATGAAGATGGTGGAAGCCCCATAACTGGCTACTGGGTTGAAAGATATGACCCTGAGCAGGATAAATGGATAAAATGCAATAAAATGCCGGTGAAAGATACAGCATTCAAGTAAGACTGCAGTCAATTTATATCACAGAATTATATCACAGAAACAGAAATGAAATGGTAGTCTTTTAAACAAGTTTTATATTGTTTTAACTCTTTTTTTTTCTTGGTTCCATAAGCTTAGATGCAACTAACTTCTGATGGCATGTTATTTTTGATAATCAGTTTTAAAGAAGAATGTCTTTACAGAAGAATGAATAATCTAAGTGAGGAGGGGAGTGTTGCATGTTACACAATAATTTCTGTGCTATTATTCATAAGGCTTTACAAAATAGGAGACATAGCCATCTCAAATACCAATTTGCCAAAAGCCTAAGGTTTTTTTTCTCCTGATACTCATATTAATTAATAACCATGGAACATGCAAAAATGCAAGATGGCTCTTAAAACATTGGCTTCTATGTCATGATGTACCGTTTTACTGTTAATACACCTATTTTGAATGTTCACCATTTCATAAAACATCATTAGCAGTAATTGGATATGAAGAGTGGAGATAATAAAGTTTTAGGAATGAGTTAATGTGTAGACTTGGTTTAATCAAACAAATTTTATTTCCAGAGCTAAAGGTCTTACGAATAAGAAGAAATATAAGTTCCGCGTCTTGGCAGAGAATCTTGCAGGACCTGGAAAACCAAGCAGGGAAACAGAGCCAATCTTAGTGAAAGACCCAATTGGTATAACAAACACATTTTTAATGGTTTAATTTAACAATAATAACAAAATTCTTTGTTTTCAATCATGTAATTAATATTGGACTCCTTTCTAGATCCACCATGGCCTCCTGGAAAGCCCACTGTGAAAGATGTTGGCAAGACATCATTATCACTGAGTTGGACTAAGCCAGAACATGATGGAGGGGCAAAGATCGAATCTTATGTCATTGAACTATTAAAGACTGGAACAGATGAGTGGGTGAGAGTGGCTGAAGGAGTTCCCACAACTGAACACTTCCTCAAAAATCTTATGGAGAAACAAGAATATTCATTCCGTGTAAGAGCTGTGAACAAGGCTGGTGAGAGTGAGCCCAGTGAACCCAGTGACCCTGTGCTGTGCAAGGAGAGGCTCTGTGAGTATTGTTTCAGAATGTGCTGCTACTTCAGATACACTGCCTCTGTCTTTTAAAAAAAGCCCCATGTCTGCCTGCCTCTGTAGGTACCAAGTAAACTCTTGGAATGCTAAGAAAATACAGTTTTAATAGTTTTAATGTATTCCCTGTCTTCCAAGGTCTTTGATGGTAAATACACTAACCTGTTTTACCTTCTTATTCTGTTTTACAGATCCTCCTTCACCACCTCGATGGCTTGAGGTTATTAATATTACTAAAAACACAGCAGATCTTAAATGGACAGCACCAGAAAAAGATGGGGGCTCCCCTATTACCAACTACATTGTTGAAAAGAGAGATGTAAGGCGAAAAGGCTGGCAGACAGTTGATACAACAGTGAAAGATACCAAGTACACAGTGAGCCCACTGACTGAAGGCTCACTGTATGTGTTCCGTGTGGCTGCTGAAAATGCCGTTGGACAGAGTGACTACTGTGAAATTGAAGATTCAGTGCTTGCTAAAGATACTTTCAGTAAGTTTTAGATTTGCTTACTGAGTGATCAATAGAAACAGCTCACATGCAATAGATTCCTGTTGTTCTAATGTGTGTACTTTTCTCTTTAGCAACACCTGGACCTCCATATGCTCTTACAATAGTTGAAGTGACAAAAGGTCATGTTGATTTGAAATGGGAACCTCCTAAGAATGATGGTGGTAGACCGATTCAAAGGTAAGGTCATTTTAAGTTTGTGTAGTGTTTCCTGTAGATAAAGGTCTTTTCATGAATTAAGAGATTTCTCTCAAAATGTTTCTATTTTAAATGGACACATTTTATACGAAAAATAAGTGGATGAATGTAAAAGACAAGCCATGTGATCAAAGGAATTAAGGGGCTTATTTTAAAGTGTGGAAATTATACAAATATAAATAATTTAATGTGTATGAACAATGAATGTGTATCAGCATCCTCAAAACAGCATCTAATCCCATGGAGAAGGACCTTGGTGTCCTGGTGGACAACAAGCTATCCATGGGACATTCATGTGCCCTTGTGGCCAAGAAGGCCAATGGTATCCTGGGGTGCATAAAGAAGAGTATGTCCAGCAGGTCGAGGTTCTCTTCCCCCTCTACTCTGCTCTAGTGAGACCACATCTGGAGTATTGTGTCCAGTTCTTGGCTCTCCAGTTCAAGAGGGACAAGGAAATACTAGAGGGAGTCCAAGAGGGGGCTATGAGGATACATAAAGGACTGGAACATCTCTCTTACAAGGAAAGGCTGAGAGACCTAGGGTTGTTAAGTCTGGAGAAGACTGAGAGGGGATCTTGTTAATATTTACAAATATCTGAAAGGTGAGTGTCAAGTAGAAGGGGCCAGTCTCTTTTCAGTGATAGGACAAGAGGCAATGGGTACAAACTGGAACACAGAAATTCCACCTTGACATCAAGAAAATCTTCCTCACTATGAGGGTGACAGATCCTGGAACAGGCTGCCCAGAGAGATTGTGGAGTCTCCTTCTCTAGAGACTTTCAAAACCCACCTGGATATGTTCCTGCATGGCCTGCCCTAGGTGACCCTGGTCTGGCAGGGAGGTTGGATTTGATCATTTCCAGAGGTCCCTTCCAACCTTTACCTTTCTATGATTCTAATTAAATCAGATTAAATGGAAATGTATATAAAATACAAAAAATTAATGCAGCCATAGTCTCCAGTTCCTCGAGGTGTAGCCGCTTAGACTCATCTACCGAGTAATGTTACGTTGTCCTTCTCCCTTAGTTTCTCGTGCAAACTGCATACACCCAGCTAAATGAAGCCTCATTGTCTTCGTTTACAGCTCACGGCAAGCCCCACAGAACAGGATTCCTATCAGCCCTCTCTCCCCCTCCCCCTTCCTTCCCAAGGGAGGATAAAAAGGGGAATGAGGAAGAAAGTGCCTCTCACAAAATTGGAAGTTAAGACTATGAACAAAATTTAATAAGTAACAGAGACAAACAGGGAAAGGGAATATGAAGGGCAGAGGGATACATAGCTCTATACAAAACCTGCTCTCCGATGGCAGTGGATTGTGCAGAGCACGGGGAGTCAGGCCCGGCCACACTGAGGGGCAGTCACACCAGCAGCAAACCAGAGAAAGGAAGAAAGCGGGGAACATGAACTTCCTGTGCCTTTTATAGAGTGTGGCAGGGAAGGGGCGGGAATACCAGCTGCCTTCTGCCCCCCAGGGTCCTAGAGTTTATCACCTGTCATCCTCTCCTCAATCTGTTAACTCTTAAACCACAATACTCATCTCTTTTCTGTTCATTCTCTTCTTTATTACACCGTTCAAACAGACCATTTTACTCCTTTGGGTTTCTTCTGACTTGTCCTTTTCTTTGGTTTCTACAGTATCTGTCCTCTGAAACTCACCTTGAATGATAGTTAGATTTTTCCTCTTTATATTTTCACTCTTCTCCTTCCCAATCACAGTAAGCATTTCTTAAACTGACAACTACAGAGATCTGCCTGAAGCAACAAGTCACTTAGTTCGCATTGCTTTCCCATAGCCTATCACAGGCAGCATTTTGACAGCAGAGTAACTCACAGATAATATCTACAAATATTCTCGGTGAACTAACCACTGAAATCCAAACTAGCAAAGATACTAGTATGGAGATTCTTTTACCTCTGCAGCTCTCTCAAATCTGAGAACACAGGAGAAGTTCAGGAACTGGTTTTCAGAATTGGGTTTGTCCATAATGTCAGTACTGTTAAGATGTAACACCCACAAGGACTGCCAGCATTCGTTGAATTTGTCACCCGTGACTTTCTCTACTTTTCCATTGACTAATCTATTCTAATCTCTGTCTATTTTATTGAGATAAAAGTCTGAAGTGTTCCAATTTCAAGTGCCTAACAGCATTTTTCCCAATTTATTCAGATATGTTATTGAAAAGAAAGAAAAACTAGCCACTCGTTGGGTAAAAGCTGGCAAGACAGCCGGTCCAGATTGCAATTTCAGAGTGACTGATGTCATTGAAGGTACAGATGTACAATTCCAGGTTCGTGCAGAAAACGAAGCTGGCTGTGGTCATCCCAGTGAACCAACTGACCTCATTCATATTGAAGATCCAACAAGTAAGTAGAAGTATAATATACAGTGTATGGATTATGTAAGCAATATACTGTGTAGAAGAGATATTCTGGGAGAAAAAAAAATCACCACAATTCTTTTCCATTTCTGCAGGTCCTCCTTCACCTCCTCAGGATTTACATGTCACAGATGCAGGTCGAAACCACATTTGCATTTCATGGAAACCACCTGAGAAGAATGGTGGAAGCCCTATTATCGGTTATAATGTTGAGATGTGTGAAGCAGGAACAGAAAAATGGATGCGGATCAATTCTCGTCCAATAAAAGATCTAAAATGTAAAGTGGAGGAAGGTGTTGTTCCAGACAAGGAATATGTGCTAAGAGTCAGAGCTGTCAATGCTGTTGGAGCTAGTGAGCCATCAGACATCTCAGAAAAAGTTGTTGCCAAGGACCCAGACTGTAAGAATAGATTCTTTTTTCCTTTTTTTCAGCTTTTCATAAAAGAAAAAAAAAAGAATTGTGATTAGCAACTTTCTACTAATCTTATGCTTACTTTTACAGGTAATCCAACAATTGATCTAAAAACTCGTGACATTGTTGTTGTTAAAGGACAGAAATTAAGTATCCCTGTACCCTTCAGAGCTGTTCCATCCCCAACAATAACATGGCACAAAGATGGAAAAGAGTTGAAAGCTGGTGACAGGACCACAATGAAGAGTGACTACACCTCTGCATTGCTCGAAGTCATAGACAGTGTTCATGCTGATGCTGGTGTTTATACTATCACACTGGAGAATAAACTGGCATCAACAACTGGCTCAGTCAATGTCAAAGTCATAGGTAACTAGGCTTCTTCCATTCTGAGAAACATACTTATCGTTGCTTGAGCACTGCAACTTACAGTAGAAGGAACTTCTTCCATGTGGATCAATCACTTCAACTTGGACACATGTAGATTGCCCTAAAGGCATTACAAAATTCCACAAAACACCAAACCACTTTACCCCAAGTTGGTCTAACTAGTCAGTGGCTTCTCAAAGCCCAATTATTATGAATAGTCATCATATAAATATAAAAAATCCTATAAGAACTCTGTATAGTTTTTACTTTTAGTAACATGAATTCATATACATACTGTGTAGGCAACATTTGTGGGTTTGAGCTGCTTTCTGTGAAACAACCAATTGGAAGTAGAAATACAGTTTTCTATCTATTTAGTTAGCTAATGTGATTGTTCTTATTTAAAACAGGTCCACCTGGACAATGTAAAGACATTAAGGCAAGCGAAGTAACTAAAAATTCTTGCAAAGTATCCTGGGAACCTCCAGACTTTGATGGTGGTACTCCTATTCTGCATTATGTTCTGGAACGCAGAGAAGCTGGTCGTAGAACATACATCCCAGTCATGTCTGGTGAAAATAAGCTTTCATGGCAAGTCAAAGATCTTATCCCAAGCTGTGAATATTACTTCCGTGTTAAAGCTGTCAATAAGATTGGAGGAGGTGAATATCTTGAACTAAGAAACCCAATCATTGCAGAAGACCCAAAACGTAAGGATTTTTTACTGCTAAATAATCTAGAAAATTAAATTTTAACTAAAATCTTCATACTTTCTTTTCTCATATGATCCCTCTTTTGCTACTCTTCCCACAGAGCCTCCAGATCCTCCTGTTGACCTTGAGGTCCATAATCCAACATCAAAATCAGTAACACTTACATGGAAACCACCCCTCTTTGATGGTGGAAGCAAGATTATGGGCTATATAATAGAAAAGCTTGCTAAGGGCAAGGAGAGATGGGAGAGATGCAATGACTATCTCGTACCTCTATTAACTTACCCAGTGAAAGGTCTTGAGGAAGGAAAGGAATATCAGTTTCGTGTTCGTGCTGAGAATGCTGCTGGCATCAGTGAGCCTTCTCGGATTACTCCTTTTGTGAAAGCTGTGGATCCTATTGGTATGAATTACTCCTTTGACTGTTTGTAATAATTACCATACATCCTAAGACGTGTTGAAAGATCCTACTCTCCATTTATCCTTCTGTATTATTACAGAGGCTCCCAAAGTCTTCCTTGCTGCAAACCTACAGTCTGGCCTTGAGGTGAAGAGAGGTGATGAGATCATACTTGAGGCACATATTTCAGGGTCACCTTATCCATCTATCGCTTGGCTGAGGAATGATGAAGTTGTCACACCAGAGGAAATAAAAAAGAGAGTAACAACATATACAAGGAAGAAGGGTGAAGCTGAAGAAGAGAAACCTTTCCAGCTTTCACTGACAGAACGTATGAGTATTGACAACCATAAAGAAGGAGAGTCTATATTATCGATTCGTGACTCAATCAGAGCTGACCATGGCACATTTACTATTAAAGTAGAAAATGATCATGGTGTTGCAAAAGCCTCATGTGAAGTCAATGTGCTAGGTATGTGAAGAATGTCCTCAAAAACAACTAATTGTTCAGAGTGTTGGGTAAGAAGCGCACAAGATGAGTACTCATAATTTTTCTTGCTTTGCTAACAGATACACCTGGGCCTCCAGTCAACTTTGTATTTGAAGATGTGAGGAAAAATTCTGTCATTTGCAAGTGGGAGCCTCCCCTTGATGATGGTGGAAGTGAAATCCTAAATTATGTACTGGAAAAGAAAGATAATACAAAAGCTGAAATGGGCTGGGTCACTGTCAGTTCAACACTCAGACATTGCAAATTTCATGTAACTAAACTGATTGAAGGAAAAGAATACCTCTTCCGTGTACTTGCTGAAAACAGAGTTGGAGCAGGACCACCATGTGTTTCAAAGCCACTGACAGCGAAAGATCCTTTCTGTGAGTTTTAATTTTGAAATACGATTTTTTTTAGAAAACCAGTGTGAAACTACACAGGCGTTTAGAACAGTCAGCTTCATCTGTGCAAATGTTTCCCAGAAGAAGCTTCGGTGACGTGATTGTTATTTATTGCACTTTTTAAACCATTGAAATAAAGGCAAATATTAAAAGCATTCTAATTTCAATAGTAGAGAAATGACAGTCACTGTCATGAATCTTTATACTTAGAATACTGAACATCTGAATAGTGACATTCTCTGTGTTCAGTAGACTGATATTCTTACCAACAGAGAGAACATGGCAAGTTTGATTACTGATTGCAGTTAGGAATCAAAGTTTCTAAGAAAGAGAACAGAAGAACTACTAATGACTTAAAAGTAGAAATTTCTCATGTTAGTTCTCTCTTAGCTTTGAGTAAGCTCTGAAGAAGACAGTAGTAATGACAAAATTACAATTCTTTTTTTTCAGCTCCACCAGATGCACCTAATAAACCTGATGTGCAAGATGTCACCAACAACAGTATGTTGGTTAAATGGAATGAACCGAAAGACAATGGCAGCCCAATCATAGGATATTGGATTGAAAAACGTGAAATTAATAGTACTCATTGGGCTCGGGTCAACAGGAACCTTGTGAATGCTCTGGAACTAAAAGTTGAAGGATTGTTGGAAGGATTGACCTACATCTTTAGAGTATGTGCTGAAAATGCAGCTGGCCCTGGTAAATTTAGTCCACCATCAGATCCAAAAACTGCGCAGGACCCAATAAGTAAGTCTATTAGCAGAAGCTGATAGCAGATGGGTGACAAAATAGGATTCATAGCCTTTAACTTTGATTTACAACTCTTTATTTACAGTGCCACCTGGTCCACCTATTCCAAGGATTGCTGATACAAGCTCAACTTCTATTGAGTTAGAATGGGAACCTCCTGCATATAATGGTGGTGGAGATATCACTGGTTATCATGTATACAAACAACTGGTGGGAGTAAATGAGTGGTCACGTTGCACAGAGAAACCCATTAAGGTTCTACAGTATACTGTTAAAGAAGTCAGAGAAGGTGCAGACTACAAACTCCGTGTTACTGCACTTAACGCAGCTGGTGAAGGACCACCTGGTGAAACTGAACCCACAACAGTTACAGAACCTAAAGGTAATGCAATCATATAATTTTCAAGAAATGCCCAGCTGTTTAAAAGGTGATTTTGAATCTCTCACTTGAACTAATGAACTGTTTCTCTCTCTCTTCTGCAGAGCCTCCCACTGTTGAGCTGGATGTTTCTGTCAAAGCAGGCATTCAGATCATGGCTGGGCAAACTCTTAAAATTCCTGCTACTGTGACAGGGCGTCCTACTCCCACCATCGTATGGGCTGTGGAGGAAGGTGAATTAGACAAAGATCGAGTTGTTATTGAGAACATTGGCACAAAATCTGAGCTAACTATTAAGAATGCATTGAGAAAAGATCATGGAAGATACGTAATTACTGCTACCAATAGCAGTGGCTCCAAATCTGCAGGAACCAGAGTAGAAGTATTTGGTAAGAAAAACATTTTCTGAAATCAGTTGGGCATTTATTGTGGCAAGATAATCTTTGGGCTGTGTTCTACTTATTTGATTTTGTTTTTCAGATGTTCCTGGGCCAGTCCTTGACCTGAAGCCAGTGGTCACTAACAGAAAGATGTGTTTGCTTAACTGGTCTGATCCTGAAGATGATGGTGGTAGTGATATCATAGGCTTCATCGTTGAACGGAAGGATGCCAAAATGCATACATGGAGACTAGCTATAGACACAGAGAGATCTAAATGTGATATTACAGGCCTAGTTGAAGGGCAGGAATATAAATTCCGTGTTAGTGCCAAGAACAAGTTTGGTACTGGTCCACCTGTTGAAATAGGACCTATTCTTGCAGTTGATCCATTAGGTAAGATGACTAATTTGGGGGTTTTATTAAGCACTTTTTAATTATAGCTTAATAAACTAGTATTGTTGTGTGGATTGCTTTCTCTACAGAAAGTGTATTTACGTTTCCATTAACTGGATAAGGTGTCTGCCTTAGATTAAATACTTCAGTTAGATCTCTGAATCAGGTCTGTGAAAATACTATGGTTCTTTACATAACAAAATGCAGATGTCTGCTGATACACTACTTGTTTTCTTTTTTATGGACATACACGAAAACCTTTATACTATCCAAACCTTAGTGAGGTACTTTGTATACAAAAGCTGTGACTTTAAATAGAGTTGCTGTGTTCATATGATTAAAAATTCTCTCATTTTTTAATGTTGTTTTTCATTGTGGTTTATCTGTGTTAATAGGTCCTCCCACAGCACCTGAGAGGTTCATGTACACAGAGAGGACAAAGTCAACCATTACACTTGATTGGAAGCCTCCACGTAGTGACGGTGGCAGTCCTATCTTGGGATATATTGTGGAGAAGAGGAGACATGATTCAAAAGAATATGAAAGAGTTAATGCAAGGCTCTGTCCAAAAACATCTCTTCTCGTTGAAAAACTCGATGAACTTCATATGTATGAATTCCGTGTCAAAGCTGTCAATGCTATCGGAGAAAGTGAACCATCATTGCCCCTGAATGTAGTTATACAAGATGATGAAGGTAAATACGCTGTAAAGAAATCCGTACGAATATCCACAGAACACTACAAGACAATTTCTCTGTTTCATCTCCATCTTCACTGAAATTTTTCTTCTTGTTTTCAGTACCTCCAACTGTTACGTTACGCTTGGCTGTGAGAGGAGATACTATCAAAGTGAAGGCAGGAGAACCGGTGAATATTCCTGCTGATGTGACAGGTCTGCCAATGCCAAAGATTGAATGGGACAAGAATGAAGTTTTAATTGACCAAACATCCAGTGCACTTAAGATAACCAAGGAAGAAGTATCTAGAAGTGAGGCAAAAACTGAACTTATCCTGCCTGCAGCAGTGAGGGATGATAAAGGCACTTACACCGTGAGAGCTTCCAATCGTCTTGGCACTGCGTTTCGCAATGTGCATGTTGAAGTATATGGTAAGGATGCAACATTTTAATATGAAAGCTAATTAAATGCTTTTGCCTTTTTCTTGTAACTCTATGCTCATGTAACTCTATTGCTTTCGTACAGATCGTCCTTCTCCACCAAGAAATCTTGCTGTTTCTGATATTAAAGCAGAATCATGCTATTTAACATGGGATGCACCTCTTGATAATGGTGGTAGTGAAATTACCCATTACATTATTGAGAAACGTGATGCTAGTAGAAAGAAAGCTGACTGGGAAGAAGTCTCAAAAAGCACTGTTGAGAGAAGATTGAGGGTAATTCTAAAATATCTCTATTGCATACTTTAGTATACATTAAAATAACAATAGTACACATCTAATGAAAACTGCTACTTGTGTAGATAGTTGTGCTTGTACTCCGTTTAGACTCCAGAATTACTGGGTGAATGCTACCCATCTATGTATATGTGACAAAACAAAATAAATTGTTCTCTTTTGCTACTTAATCTCAGCTGAGTTTAGAAGATATCTTCTGTTCTATTTCCCAGCATTGTTCATAGCTTTACCAACTGCAAAACCAAACATGATGACATTTTTATTTATGTTTGGTCCTATACACATGAAATAAGAATATACATAAGGGCATTATATACAGCTGTATAGTACATAAACATAGACATGTCAATGAGATTCCAAGACAAAATTTAAAGTCAAAGTCGTAACAGCTGCATAGCTTCAAATAAGCTTATCCTGAAAGTAGCCAGGTATTGATTTAAATCTTATTTTTCAGGTATGGAATCTTGCAACAGATGAAAAATATCAATTCAGAGTCCGGGCTGCAAACAAATATGGAATAAGTGATGAATGCCTCTCAGAAAAAGTTGTTATCAAGGATCCCTATGGCCTTCCTGGACCTCCTGGAAAGCCAAAAATTTTAGATCGCACTAGATCATCAATGCTGGTGACTTGGGAGCCTCCTTTGGACAATGGTGGCAGCCCAATAACTGGCTATTGGTTGGAGAAGAGAGAGGTAGGAGGTGTCTACTGGTCACGTGTTAACAGGGCTCCAGTTACAAAACCATCAGTAAAAGGTGTAGAGTACAATGTGCTTCGTTTGGCTGAAGGTGTTGAATACCAGTTTAGAGTTATGGCTGAAAATCTTGCTGGAATTGGCCCTCCCAGTGAACCATCAGATCCCGCCTTAGCAGCAGATCCCATATGTAAGTAAATAATTTGTGTTACTGCTTTTAAGGACTATATCACACCCAAACCAAAATGTGCTACTGTTATTTATACTAGATTTAGTGCAATTAATCCAATGCTTTGTTTTTGTTAAACCAACGAGAATATATTGATACAAAATACTTTCCTAATTTGCTGATTTTCACCATTTTAAAAATAATCAGCTGTAAGGTTTTTTTGCCTCTTCTGAACTTAAACTGTGATTACACCAATGCAAACATTGCCAAGTAAATTTGAGTTCAGAATCAGATTTTTATATTATTATTTTTCTTTCTTGTTAAAGAGTTCAATCTTTATACCTAGTACCTTAAGTATCCCTTAATAATATATGTAATGCAGGTACTCAGAATGCATGTTCTAGGATTATACACTCTATGTATGACAGAAGAAAATGAAAATACTTGCATTCTTCTAGAAACTATTCAGAAAAACATAGGCAGACACTAACTCTCAGGTAATCTTTACTTGCTTTTGTTTTACAAGTTGTGCCTGGTCCACCATCTTGCCCTGAGGTCAAAGACAAAACCAAATCATCTGTGGCTCTTGCATGGAAGCCTCCACAGAAGGATGGAGGCAGTCCTATAAAAGGATATATTGTTGAAATGCAAGATGAAGGTAGTACTGAGTGGAAGAAGGTGAATGAAGGCGACAAGCTCTTTCCTACTTGTGAATGTGTTATTCCCAACTTGAAAGAACTCAGAAAATACCGATTTAGGGTGAAAGCTGTAAATGCTGCTGGAGAATCTGAACCAAGTCCTGCAACATCAGATATACCTGTCCAAGATATTCTAGGTGAGTGTTCTCAGAAATAATTAACCGTGAATGTTCAAGCAGAATGGCAAGCAAGCCAAAATCTGAAGCAAAAGTGTAAAAAAAAAAGATTGACACGTATTTTTAAAAGTGTTCTGATGACCGTTACCATGGCAGGATCCATTAGAAAGCCAATGAGCACCTACAGTCATACTAAGGAAACAATTTTATGTAGTTGTATATTTTACGAAGAAATTACTGCAACAAATTTTTGTATTTATATACTTCCCAAATTACTTTTTGCACACCCAATGTTTCTCCCATAAATGCATTTTGCATGTTTGTGTGGGGTTTTAGCTCAGTGCTGACAGAAATTTACTTTCAGTAGCTCTTAAAATGTATATATTAAAATATTTTTGCAGAGGAACCAGAAATCTTTCTTGATATTAGAGCACAAGATCTCCTCTCTTGTCGTGCTGGCACAACGATTAAAATCCCAGTTGTTATCAAAGGTCGTCCAGTTCCAAAAACATTTTGGGAGTTTGAAGGAAAAGCAAAAACAGCAGCAAAGGTTAGTAGTAGAGAAAGCTTTTTTTCTACATATGTTTCTAGACATTTAAGCATATTCTCTTTTATATTTACATTATTTCCCTTTGTTTATAGGAGGGAGGTCATAATGTACCTGAAGAAGCTCAGGTAAAGCAAATGACTTTTGTAACTTTAGTATGTTTACATTTCCCAAACATAAATATTTAAAGCTGATCTATAATTTCTCTTTCTTTCTGTAATACACAGGTGGAAGGAACTGATACACGTTCAGTGATTATCATCCCTGAGTGCAACAGAAGTCATTCTGGACGATACAGTATTACAGCAAAGAACAAAGCAGGACAAAAAACTGCACATATCAGAGTCAATGTGCTTGGTATGGCTTACACCTGTTGAAGTATTCAAATACTAGGGTTTAGTCTTATTCAAATACTAAGTTTTAGTCTTTTTTTTTTTACATACTTATGTAAAATTGTTTCTCTTGTGATTCCAATTTTAACAGATGTCCCAGGTCCACCAAAAGACCTAAAAGTAAGTGATATCACAAGAGGTAGTTGTAAACTTTCGTGGAAGATGCCAGACGATGATGGTGGAGATAGAATCAGAGGCTATGTTATAGAGAAGAGAACTATTGATGGGAAGGCATGGACTAAAGTCAACGCAGACTGTGGAAGTACTTCCTTTGTTGTACCTGATCTCGTATCTGGCCAAGAGTATTTCTTCCGAGTACGTGCAGAAAACCGTTTTGGTGTTGGTCCTCCTGCAGAAACCATCCAACGGACCACAGCCAGAGATCCAATTCGTAAGTGAAATAAAATTCAAAGAAATTCTTTAAAACCATACGGTCCTGTGCATTGGATTCATTCACATTTCTATTTTGTTTGTGAAGATCCTCCTGATCCACCTATTAAACTAAAGATTGGCCTTGTAACCAAGAACACAGTGAGCTTGACATGGAAACCACCAAAGAATGATGGTGGAGCTCCTGTTACACATTATAATGTTGAATGTCTCCGCTGGGATCGTACTGGAGAAGTGAAAGAGACTTGGAAGCAATGTAACAGACGTGACGTGGAGGAAACGAAGTTTACTGTTGAGGACCTTGTAGAAGGTGGAGAATATGAATTCAGAGTCAAAGCTGTAAATATAGCAGGTCCCAGTAGGCCGTCAGCCACTGTTGGCCCACTTGTTGTCAAAGACCAGACATGTAAGTACTAACTGATACCAGTAAATAGAAATTCTGTTTTAAAATTGTGAAATTATTTTGTACATTAATTTTTTCAACATTTCGTTGTAGGCCCACCATCTATTGAACTCAAAGAATTTATGGAGGTTGAAGAAGGAACAGATATTAAAATTGTGGCCAAGATAAAGGGTGTACCCTTCCCCACATTAACATGGCTAAAAGCTTCTCCAAAGAAACCAGATGACAAAACACCAGTGGTGTATGATCAACACGTCAACAAGATCGTTGGTGAAGATACTTGCACTTTATTGATTCAGCAGTCTCGCAGAAGTGATACAGGCTTATACACTATAACAGCTGTAAATGACCTGGGAACTGCTTCAAAGGAGATGAGACTAAATGTTCTCGGTAGGTATCAAGACCTCTTATGCGTTGCGTGAATTGATAGCATTCATATGATACTTTATTTTAATAGCATTTACCTCAATTCTTGTTTATAAAATTGTATCTTTTAGGTCGTCCTGGACCTCCAGTGGGACCTATTAAATTTGAATCCATTTTGGCTGATAAAATGACAATATCATGGCTTCCTCCATTAGATGATGGTGGTTCTAAGATTACAAACTATGTTATAGAGAAAAAAGAAGCAAATAGAAAGACATGGGTACCCGTTACTAACGAGCCTAAGGAATGCTTATTCACTGTTCCCAAGCTGATGGAAGGCCATGAATATGTGTTCCGCATTATGGCACAAAATAAATACGGTATTGGAGAACCCTTGGATAGTGAACCAGAAACAGCAAGAAACCTTTTCAGTAAGTAGGAATATGCTTTCAAATGATGTCTGTTGCTTTTATGTGCTGGTATGTGCACAGCACCTGTTAAATACAACTACTACTTTTCCCTCTTCACATGAGTGAATTTTCTAGAATAACTTGAAGAGTTTTCTAGAATAGCTTGAAGAGTTTTAGAATTAGTAGTTATTAAAGACATGTAGTACTTGAAAATAATGTCCTCCCTTGTCATTATATATAAGATAAAATCTCAAGCTTTTCTAAGGTTTAAATATATGAATAAGAGTTTCTCTGATAAGATTCAGGTCATTCTGTTGTACTTGAGATGTTATTGACCTCATATATCAGGAAGAGTCAATTTCCTGCCTTCAATTTTGAAGGAGAAATTAGACAGAGTAGCTTGGATGTAGAAGGAATGTTAGGCTGGCAAGAGAAAATAATTTTTAAAACGTCCAAGGTTAGACTGGTCACTGAAATGAGGTACTGATACAGGAAGTTGAGAAAACATTCTTGACACCTGTTATGTGAAAGAAACA
Source organism: Baryphthengus martii (assembly GCA_013396935.1). NCBI lineage: Eukaryota > Metazoa > Chordata > Aves > Coraciiformes > Momotidae > Baryphthengus > Baryphthengus martii. Next base: position 44,982 of record VWZK01020113.1, read on the forward strand.
TATTTTGTGTTTCACAGAAATATGTGTATCTAAGTAGGGATGGGAAGATGAATGAGGGAAGGAGCCTTGTGCAGATAGATAACTACCTACTGCAGCTGTGGCCATGTGAGCGTATAGGTTTTCCTCTCTAGCTGTCTCCATCTTCCTTTAGCAGTTGTTGGTTTTTTTTACAAGCTACGTGTGAATTTTTTTCCCCAAGCTGTTCCTGGACCTTGTGACAAGCCAACAGTTAGCAGTATAACACGTGACTCAATGACTGTAAACTGGGAAGAACCAGAACATGATGGTGGCTCTCCTATTACTGGTTACTGGTTGGAGCGCAAGGAGACTAGCGGAAAGAGATGGACCAGGGTTAACCGTGATCCTATCAAACCTATGACACTGGGAGTTTCATACAAAGTTACAGGTCTTATTGAAGGCTCTGAATATCAGTTCCGTGTTTCAGCTATCAATGCAGCTGGTGTTGGTCCACCAAGCATGCCATCTGATCCAGCAATTGCTAGAGATCCCATTGGTAAATATTTTAGATTCCTATTTTTGAATTTGAAAATACTCAAACAAAAACAGAATATATTTTTATACTGTAATGGTATGATGATATTTTTCAGCTCCACCTGGCCCTCCTGTTCCAAAAGTTACTGATTGGACAAAGTCTTCAGTAGACTTGGAGTGGACTCCACCACTAAAGGATGGTGGTTCTAGGGTCACTGGCTACATTGTTGAGTATAAAGAGGAGGGAAAGGAAGACTGGGAACGGGTAGGTGGAGAACTGTCACAGCATCTGTTTTTCTTCTTCCTGTGTGTCTATCAAAAGAAATCACTCCAAAAAATATGTTTCTATAAATTTCCACTATGCAAGTTGTTCATATTTTTGCACTATAATGATCTTCTTATGTTTAAAATGTAAGACCAAATATAAAAATCAGTTATTGCACTTCCACAACATCAAGTTAACTTGGCAGTTTCCTAAACTTAGATTTTTAAAATTTTTGTTTAAAGATGTGAGAACATATGTATAAAATATGTGATAAAAGAACAGAAGAGCGAGCTAGAACTGGCACACAAGTAAGTCTCAGTGATATCAGACTGTGCCAAATCATTTGCAGCTACTATGTCCCTACATTGTCCTACTTTTTTTCAATAATGCATTACTGAGTTTTTGTTTTCTTCCATAGTGTGTTACTGGAAATTTAACTGATGCATATCTTGGCTGCTTTTTTTGTATCTCCATAAACATTTGGGTGCATTTTAAGTAATACCTAAATTTCCTGAACTGTTTCTTCTTGGGGTTTAAAAAGAGCAATGAATTCCTTTTTTTTTTTTTTTCCAGTCTCACTTCTGTGAGTTTATTTGTCCAATAATACATGTAATTATTCTGAGAACACAGACTGTTGTAACTACTGCATCACTTTTGTCTATTAGAATTATCAAAAAGGTGAATCTTCAGAACAGTTGTATGTTCATGTCCTGTATTTCTCTATGCAGATTCTGAAGAATTCTGTGTTAGCTAGATCTATGTCTACTTAAGACTGTCTTGTGCCTGTGCGTCTGAAACAACATCTGATTTAAGATTTGTCTCAAGCATCACAAAGAAATTGATGATAGCTTGATCTTAGTTGATGTTATAATATTTTGTTCCAGGTAAAAGATAAAGAAATTAGAGGAACCAAGTTCGTTGTGGCAGGATTAAAAGAAGGATGTTTTTACAAATTTAGAGTTAGAGCAGTGAACGCTGCTGGCATCGGAGAGCCTGGAGAAGTTACAGACATTATTGAAATGAAGGACAGAATTGGTATTTATCATTTACCTTTACATTTTCAGTACCTCTAAGTTAAAGTGAGAAAAATAAATTCATTGATTTTTCGGTTTTTTTCTCCCACAGTGGCTCCTGATATAAATTTGGATGCAAGTGTCAGGGATAGAATTGTTGTTCATGCTGGAGGAGTAATTCGGATTATAGCATATGTCTCAGGAAAACCACCTCCAACAGTGACTTGGAGTAGGGATGACCATGCTTTACCAGAAGAAGCCAAAATTGAAGAAACAGCTATTAGTTCTTCTATGGTAATCAAGAACTGCAAAAGGAGCCATCAGGGTATATATACTCTTCTTGCTAAAAATGACGGTGGTGAGCGGAAGAAGAATATTATTGTAGATGTGCTAGGTAAATAGCAATTTCAGTCCTTGTGAATGAGTAAAATTTCATAACGTTCAGCGTGTATACTTAAATACTCCATTTCTTCTTTGCTTTCAGATGTTCCAGGCCCTGTTGGAATGCCATTCCTTACCGAGAACCTAACCAGTGACTCTTGTAAATTAACATGGTTTTCTCCAGAAGATGATGGTGGTTCTCCTATTACCAACTATATAATTGAAAAACGTGACTCTGACCATAGAGCTTGGACTCCAGTAAGCTGCACAGTTACAAGACAGAATGCTACCGTTCAGGGCCTCACTGAAGGGAAAGCCTACTTTTTCCGAATTGCTGCTGAGAATATAATTGGTATGGGTCCATTCACAGAGACAACAAAAGAGATTGTCATTAGAGATCCGATAAGTAAGTATATTTTCAGGTTTGGATTATCATCATATGAGATGAGGAAGGAGAAAAATGCATTTACCATATTTATTTTCTTTATTCACAGCTGTTCCTGACCGTCCAGAAGATCTGGAAGTAAAAGCCGTTACCAAGAACTCTGTTACGTTAACTTGGAACCCTCCAAAATATAATGGAGGCGCAGATATCACCATGTATGTTCTAGAGAGCCGTCTCATTGGAAAAGACAAATTCCACAGAGTTACAAAGGAGAAAATGCTTGATAGGAAATACACTGTAGAAGGCTTGAAAGAGGGTGACACCTATGAGTATCGTGTGAGTGCTTGTAATATTGTGGGGCAAGGCAAGCCATCATTTTGCACAAAACCAATCACATGCAAGGATGAAATTGGTATGTATCTTTTTCATATTTCTTTTGAAAATAGTGATTACATTTATTGATTCCTTACTTTGTCTTATTATTATTGCTAACATTTGTGGTCATTGTGGTTTTTAATATTGTCTTTCAGCGCCTCCATCACTTGACCTTGACTTTAGAGACAAGCTTATTGTTCGGGTTGGTGAAGCTTTCAGCCTGACTGGACGTTACTCAGGCAAGCCTGCACCTAAGGTCACGTGGCTGAAGGATGATATTGTTGTGCAAGAAGATGACCGTACAAAGATCAAGACAACTCCTACAACTCTTTGCTTGGGGATATTAAAATCTGTCCGTGAAGACTCAGGGAAATACTGTGTTAATGTAGAGAACAGCACAGGATCCAGAAAAGGATTTTGTCAAGTTAATGTTGTTGGTAGGTTTTACTGGACAGCAGTGTTGCATGTGATTTTTAGTAGTGATTACATTTTGTTGAATTATATAAAATATAAATATTAAAATGTATTCTTTTTTAATAATAATTTGATTTACTGCATTTTCATTTATACTGAAATACTATTTATTAATTTTGAGTACACAGTTAACTCTGACTTAGTTTATTCAGCTTGAATAATTTAATGTCTCTACATGCATTTAGACAGTGTCAACACTAGAACATGTCAATCAGCAAATACCTTATAAACATTAAGGAATTAAGTTCAGTGAGTCAAGTATGTGTTAAGGAGGAATAGGCTTTTGAGGTGTTGATTTCTTATTAAAACTGTGATGCTAAATTTTTAATTTCATAATGTATTTACTGTATTGACACTGTTTAATCTATGTCATTATATGAAGTTCATACTAAAGCATGTGTCTGCTTTATTTTTTTCTAAAACAGATCGTCCATCACCTCCAGTAGGCCCAGTTATATTTGATGAAGTTCATAAAGATCATATGGTAGTTTCCTGGAAGCCTCCATTAGATGATGGAGGTAGTGAAATAACAAATTACATTATTGAGAAGAAGGATGCACACAAAGACATGTGGATGCCAGTTACATCTGCCACAGTTAAGACAACATGCAAAATTCCTAAACTGCTTGAAGGAAGAGAATATCAAATTCGAATTTATGCTGAAAATCTTTACGGCATAAGTGATCCTCTCATCTCTGATGAGATGAAAGCCAAGGACCGTTTCCGTATGTTACTCATCCGCAATCTTACTTTGATACTTGAATCTTTACTCTGTTTCTAGTGCTGATAAACTCTTCTTTTTTTTTTTTTTTTCTCCCCCAGGTGTTCCTGATGCACCTGAGCAACCAATCATTAAGGATGTTACCAAAGACTCTGCAGTAGTGGTTTGGAACAAACCATATGATGGAGGCAAGCCAATAACAAACTATATTCTAGAAAAGAAAGAAACGATGACTACAAGATGGGTCAGAGCTACCAGAGACCCAATTTTCCCCAGTACTCAGTTCAAAGTACCTGACCTCCTTGAAGGCTGTCAATATGAATTCCGTGTTTCAGCAGAAAATGAAATTGGTGTTGGTGATCCTAGTCCACCATCAAAGCCAATTTTTGCTAGAGATCCAATCGGTAAAGTATTCATTTCTCATTGAATTACTAATACACTCTTCATTTCAATTAGAAGATCATTTTAATAGCTTCTCTTTTTTTCCCATGTCTGTCTCTTTTTTTTTTTTTTTTTTT
>VWZK01020119.1:0-22112 GCA_013396935.1 Baryphthengus martii
CTTTCTCTCACTTTTATACTTGAGCTGACATCACATGTTGTGGAATATCTCTTTGGTCAGTTTGGGTCAACTGTCCTGACTGTGTCTCCTCCCAAGATCTTGCCCACCCCCTCTCACTGGGTGGGGTGGGGTGGAAGATGTTGGAAAGACAGCCTTGGTGCTGTGCTAGTCCTGCTCAGGAGCAGGCACAACACTGACATCTCATCTACCTTCCAATACAAAGCCCAGCACCATAAGAGCTGCTCTGGGGAACATTGACTCCATCTCAGCCAAACCCAATACAGTACATGAAAGGAACAGCGAGGTAGTACCAGTCCACTAGTCCACTTGGTAATCAGCAGTTCTATTGAGGAGAGGCAGTGGTAGAGGCATTGCAGCAGACAGGATTTGACTCATTCTTGTCACTCTCATTTCTGTTCTGTAGAAATCTTGTGGCTTTCCATGTCTCTTGTGCTGATTGTATCCTTTCTTATCTAGCCCATTTTTCAGATTATTATTAAAAGTTTCGCTGAAATTGAACTATCCTTCTCAGTCGAGCACCTACTGCCAAAGCTCTTTATGGTATTGAATCTGTCAGAGTCTCTGTTTCCTTGAAGCTGCTGCCCTCTTTTTCACAGTTCTGTGATCCCAGCCTCACAGCAGCATTACCATTTAAGCAAAAACAAAACAAACACACTAATTTGTGAACTGTTACATTTAACAAAGACTCTTAAGAGTGGAAATACATTGTATATTATAATGTGCAAGTTGTTTTGTTCTGGTTTTAAGAGCAATCTTATTTTCATGTACAGCATGAAAAAAATCAAACAAAACAACAAAAATCTTTAGCAAGAGTTAGAGCCAAAATATTGACTTTCTTCAGAAAAAAAAATAGAATAATAGGGGTATACGTAAAGCAAATATGTCAGTGAGGTGCATTTCAACAGTAAGCCTCATTTGGAGACCTATTAAAAGCATCAGACATGTTGAACCTTTGTTGCAGAACTGGTATTTTGATTGGAATTACCATTTTCTTTTATTTTAATTTGAATTATAATGATGGACTGAAATACTAACAGTTCTGTCAATCTGCCTTGAATCAATGAGCAAAGAATATCCTTTCCTTTGATAGGTGTCTTGAACATCTGTGAAAATTTTCTTAAGAGAGTTCTTTAAAATGTCCTTTGAAAGAGTTTCGTGGATTCCACCTATAAAAAAGTGATCATACAGTCAGAACGCCTGAAATACCTCAAATAAACATACTGAGTCGTTCTTTCAGGGAGTTGTAAGGTCACTATTTGATTGAGAAGAATGAAAACACCTTGCTTTGTGAACAATTTCTTGAGATTCTCTCCTTCCCACCCTCTCTTCCAGGCACTGGCATCCTGAAACCAAATGCCAGCCTTATAAAATGTTGTGCACCTGAGTGTTGGTTTTATGTGAAACTGATGTAGTACAAGCCTGTGATCATGCTGTTTCTAGTCACCTTAGATGCACACAACTATGTATGCCCAGACTCCCAAGACATGATGCTGATGCAGGGGGAGCAATGGTTCACTGCTGCCATGAGCCAGGCCTGGGTGTGCTACTTTCGGCTGCTTCTCAGTGTGGTGACATGAAGAACAGTGCTCCCATTCCATTCACAGCTTTCCATTTAGCAATTTGACATTTTGCAAGTCATCTTGAAGGTGTCTGTGTTGCTCTTTTCTCCCGTTCTGTTCAAAATTGAATCTTTTCTTATTGCTGTAGTGTAGGTCCATTCCACAGGAAGAGCAAATATTTATCTTATCTTCTCTGGAAGTCAGAGTTTCCCACACCTTAAAGCTTTGTTCCTGCCAGGATATTCTGCGTTAAAAAGGAGAGGTAACAAAGAAATGAGTATCAGAGTTTGTAGTGGTTTGACCTCAGCTGGGAGCCGGTGCCCACCAAGCCACTAGTATCACTCCCCCCAGCTCTTCCTCTCATCTGGACCAGGGGGAGAAACTAAAGTGAAACTTGTAGGTAAAGACAAAGGCAGTTTAATGAAAAGCAAAGCAAGGCTGCACACAGGAGAAAAATAAAACACAGAGTTATTCTCTACATCCCATCGGTAGGCAATGTATGCCCGGTACGCGGAAGTAGGACTCCAATATGTGTAGCAATTACTCTCTGGGATAAGTCGACGCTCCCACCTTCTCCTCCCCTTTCTAGCTTTTATTGTTGAGTTGACATCATATGATATGGAATATCCCTTTGGTCAGTTTGGATCAGCTGTCTCAGTTGTGTCCCCTCCCGAGATTTTGTCCAACCCATCTCATTGCGGGGGGGAAATGTTGAAGAACAGCCTTGGTGCTGTGTGAGCCCTCCACAGCCATAGCCACAACACACATGTGTTACCAGCACCTTTCTAGCTCTCAGTACAAAGCAGAGCACTATGAGGACTGCTCTGGGGGAAATTAACTCCAGCCTAGTCTGACCCAATACAGAGGTCAATTCATCATTTGACAGCAAGAGGCAGAGCTTACTAGACACTTTGAAATGGCTGTAGCTTTTGAGCCTGGATGCTGAGGGAGCTTTCCCTAATGGAAGAGGAATATTAGCTATTTTTTTTAAAAACCTTTTTAAATGAAACCTATAATACTCTTCTAAGTCATGCAATGAAATTCACTTTTCGTTGAAGTTAAGGTATGCAAATACAATTTGTACATTTAAGTCAGAAACAATCTACTGTGCACTGAGCACACTTATTTTGCCTTGGTACTAATTTCAACTGTATCTATAAGAAAAGAATGTTTTTTCATTGTTTTATCCACTTTTGCTTTAATGTATCAAATCAACTAAGGGTATATTTCCAGAGCAAAGAATACCACAAGGAGAAATGCCTAGTCTAAACGAACTCTGTTCTGTAAATGGTGTAAACAAATGTACCTTCTCTGTTCATGCTTGGAATGCTTCACATGGCACAGGAATGAATATGCTGAATGCATCAGCAGTGATGACCAACAAGTCAGTTGTCTTTAAGTGTTCAGACTTGACTGCTATCATTATACTGCCACACAGAGTATGTTCTGTAATTAATTAGGAGGTTTTTCTTTAAGGTTGAAGTCTAGGTAACTGAAGGTTTTTGTGTCAAAAAAAAAAAGTAAGTTAGCTTTTAATAAGTTCAGTCATCAATGAAATTCTGTCTCTTATTGCAGGTCAAAGATGTAATGAAAAACATCATGGCTGGACTGCAGCAGACAAACAGTGAAAAGATCCTGCTGAGCTGGGTCCGCCAATCGACTCGTAATTACCCACAGGTCAATGTTATCAATTTCACCAGTAGCTGGTCTGATGGATTGGCTTTCAATGCACTCCTCCACAGTCACAGGTGGGAAAACTTAACTTTTCATTTTTTTTCAGCGAGCTTGTAACAGACAGCTGTAACAGGGTTTGAGGATGGTGTACATAACCCCTATTATGTGGGAGTTTTAACTGCCTTCTTTGAGGGTGTTCAGCATTCTTTTAAGTGGCTGCCTGTTTGCTTTGACCCAGGTGCTGTGTTTGGTGTCAGACTGAATCCTCTTGTGGAGGGAAGAGGGTCTGAGCTTGTCACAGTGCAACCAAATATACTCAATTCAGATCCTTTACTGGAGTTTCAGTGTATATACCAAGTAGATGGTCTCAGGGAGTACAGGCTTGGAAACTTTTGAGAAGAGCAAGGAATAGATCCAAAACTAACCCTTTGAGGTTGTCCTATAGGGAGAAGGAGATTTGCTTGTGAAGGACTTAGAGGGGGAAAATGTAGAGTTTGTTTAAAGCCGACAGTTGCTGCATCGAAAGTATGGGTTTTGTTCAAAAGGACACAACTGAAGAAGGTGCCCTTTGTTTTTAAAACTTTTCGTGTTTTTCTCCCAGCCAATTTTTCATCCTCTCTCAGAAGTTGTCTTGTTCTAGTCTATGCTGTATAAAAGTCTACCTTTAGAGATTCAGAGTTTTCTGGTGTTTTGGTGTACTTGGCTTAAGGTAGACATGCAAGCCAATCTATCTCAAAGGTCTAGTTCTTGCCACTACTAGTACTTATTTTTCCAGTGTGGTAAGCCTCCTATCTCTCTTCTGCTACTTCTTATACTCTCTCCTCAAGAGAGCTGCCCTGCAAGGTGGATAACTGCTCCAAATTATCTGTAATTTGTTTTTGAGCAGCTAAATGGGCATGTTCTGTTTAGTAAGAGACAACAGGGATTTGCAAGATGCTAGTACAAGTCAAGCCATTTCTTATTTTTTTTAGTTCTAGTAAAGGCTTAAAATAACAAGGTAAAATAAGAGCATAGTTTGATACAATACATGACTTCCAACATAAGCAGTGAAGAGCTGCAAATATTTCTTTCCAAAACCTTCACTGTCTTACATAATTGTTTCTGAATGAAACAGTCTAATTAAGTCTGCTGTGTTATGTCTGAAGACTAACACTGACAGCTGTTTTCAGTGACTATGCCTTACACCAGCATCTCAGGCACAATAGGCATCTCTTGGTGTGAGTCCGTTTTTTCACTCTGCATATGACTGAGAGCCTTGAGTAGATGTGAATGAAGTAAGGTCCAGGAACTTTTAATTATAAGTGTCTGCTTATCCTGTTAGGAATGAGGCATTTTCTTGAGGAAGAATTTATTATACTCTATACTCTTCATGTGCATCTTTCACCTTGCATTCAGTATTTATACCATTAACAACTGGCTTTCCCACCATCCTGCTGTTATTCTGCCATTGATGCACTCACCTTCTTCGTGCTGGTACAAGTGTTTATGCAGCTATTAGGAGTACTGCTTTTGGGGAGCCAAATAAGAGAACTAACATGTAGTGATTCTGTCACTAGATTTTGATGACTACTTGATTCATTGGTCATTCATTAAAAATTGGTTTGGTGGCTTTTTGTTCAAACACTCGGTAAACTTACTTTTCTGTTGTTGTTACTTCCACTCACAATCATTTCTTATTTTAATTTGCTCTATCTCTCATGTCATAAGTGGTTTCATTCTGATGGACCTGAATATAAGCATGCACTTATCCTGTTGAAATCTATGAATCTATTTTTTTCTAAAGATCTGATTCCATACTTGTACATTTCTATACTTGTGGAAGTATGGAAACAATGTTCAATACTTGTAGACTTCTGTCTGCATCACTTACCTTCACTGAAGCTCTGTTACAATGTGGGAGTTTATGCATAATTTCCATGGACATCAATACCTTTTTGTCTTACTAAAACATTATCTATACACAGCCTTATTAAGTGGGGAAATGCGGGTTTTAACTCAAACATCAGGTTACTTAAGTCACACAGGAATTCTGATACAAAAAGGACTGAATGATTCCTACTGCTTTTTGTGCTACAGTGCTGCCTCTGTTGCATTGGATACAGCTGAGGAAGGAAACAGAGATACACCTCAAAGGGAAAATACTTCATTTCAAAAACGTAAAAAAATAGTTATGCTGATATTATACTGGACAACTAATTGTTACTGTAGAATCAAAGGCTAAAACCAGTAGTACTGTATGACATAGAAAGTACCTTGATTTCATTTTTAGCAAATCAGTCCAGCAGAAGCCCAAAATGGTAGCACATCTTTTCAGCTAGACACAATACCAAACTGCCTGTTTCATGATTAGTGTAATATCAGAGGGGCTTGAACTAGATGATCTGTAATGTCCCTTCCAACTCATGCCATTCTATGATCATCTGGTGTCTGAATTCAATAATCAAAAATGCCTTTTTGTCCGCCTCTGTAAGAAGTGCTCCAGAAGTCTGAACAGAGGCTCTTACTCAGGAGTAGTTCCTATCTGGGGAAGGCGGTTGCCTGCCCAAGCCACATTGGGTTTATGTAGGGAAATCTCTTAGCTGTCTGTATGTCATACTTGATACCCTGCTGGGTTTAGTTCAGTGCCAAGTTCACCAGTTGTGAACTCTTATTTCCTGCTCGCTATAATTTATGCACATTATTTAGGTTTTCTAAAATAGGCTACAAAACTTAATTTCACTTCCACTCTTCCTGTGTCTGCTGCCATAGATCTTGCATAGCTTTCTGTACAGTAAGCCTATCTTCAATAGAAATTAAAAAGAATTACTCCAGAGAAGTCTTGTCTCTTACCCAGTAGTTAGTGTACTCACCTGGGAAACAGCAAGTATGCATTCAGATCTCCTGAGGCAAGACTTCAAGATACATCAGTTGTCTTCTGGTCTTTAACTCTTTAAGTTATTCTGCAAAAGTCTCAGAGGAAGACCTAACGTTCTCCGAAGAAATAAGTCTGTAATTTTTAAGATGAACCTCTGTGCTTAGTGTGTCCTCTATATTGAATTTTGGTTACTGCTCACTGTGCAGGAGTACTGAATTGCCCATCAAGGTTCAAGACACGATTAATAAAATAGGTACACTAAGACACTCCAAGTGTTCAGAAACACCTAACTCTATCCTTTAGGAATAAAAAGCCTTCTCTAAGAAGCACTGACACCTAATTAAGTCAGTCTAAAATGCAGGTACCTACTTGTTGGGTGTTAGAGTGTCTTGGCTTCATGCCTAAAGAAGACAGTTTGAATATACACTTGATTAACACTGGTTTACATGAAATCTTAAAGTAACCTGGTGTCTCACACATCCTCTGCTTTATTAATACTTTGTGGTTTATATACATAGAATGACAAGACCTCTGAAGAGAAACATTTTTGAATTTAGCTTCTCTGTTTTCCCTATATGTTTCTCTGTTTCTCCAGAAATACACTAGTATTTTTACAATTGGATATTGGGGATATTGGATAGAGGGGAGGAAAAAAGAGTTAAGGCATCTCTATTGAATTCCCAAAACAATATACATGAACAAGTACAATGACTCCAACTCCAAAATGCTGTGATTGAGGAAAGGATACTAGCTTTACTTGAATCACTAAGAAGATCTAATATGGTTCCTTTCACGTTGATGGTGATAATAATGAAATAACAACATGCCTTAGATAAAATGAAATCAAACCAACCCATATCCTTTAAGAGGTGATATTTTCATTGCTCTTACACAATGTTTTCAGTGATGGGTAGGTGGCTTTTTGCTTAGTTTTGGTTTTGGTTTGTTTGCTTTTTTTTTTTGTTAGTTTGTTTGTTTTGCTTTGGGGGTTATTTTTAATGCATTCAGATAGTAGTGTGGGATGTGTATCTGGATGAATATTCTCATCACCTCCTTAAAGGTATTTAAAGACAATGACTAGCATGAAGCGCTAACAATGTAGACATATAATACGTTGTGAGCACAGTACTCTCAGTGGGAAGCTTTATCTCTCATAGACTTTTAACCTACCATTCCCTTGCTTATGGCTGACTGTTTTGTTATGATCAGATATTTTTAATGCCCTTTCTCTGTCATTGTACAGAGAGGTTACTTTGAGTAGATATTCCCATTTGCATAATCACCATCTTTCTGTGGACGTTTAGGCTCTTTAGTAATCTCTTTTAATACTGAATGTGAAGAGCAGCAGAGCATGTTACTTGGCAAAGCTACAAAGGCACATCAGTAAGTCCAGGGTGTGATTTTTCACAATGTAAAGAGAAACTTGGGATATGGTTCTTTGAACAGTATATTCTACATTCAACTGAATAAACAAGGCAGCAGCTATGAAGTGACACCATCACCCTAGGAATATCTGGAAACAGAAATATTTTGTTAAGTAAGAGAGGTCAGTCCTGCTACAGCTGAAACTATCCCTACTTCAGACTCCAGATCACAGAGAGCTTCCCCTGTTTATGTGTAATCTTTTGCCTTCAGATGGGTATCAGAGAGATCTTTGACTCTTTCCTCTGACTTTATTGAGGCTTTTTTTTTTTGTTTGTTTTTGGTTTGTTTTGTTTTTCCTGGCTCCTTTATTTTTGAAGCAGAAACAGGTGACAGTCATTAGCTTCCTCCTTGCTTTTTTAAAATGCTTGAACTTAGGCAAGGTGACTGCCTTAGAAATGAGCACTGCTCTGCAGCAGTTTCTACCTCAGAGTGGGGAGGGAAGAAAGAAAATGGTATTAAAAAGAGGTCCTGCATCAGAAGAAGCAAAAGTTTGTTTTTGGTAAGTTAAAATAGAAGTTAAAGCAATGATAGGAAGAGATATGCAAATACTTTTATTGTAACAAGTTACAAGGTTACATGCTAGTCATGGCTCCTGATTTAATTGTGAGAGTACTAAAGACATATACAAGATTTTCTTGTATAAATAAAGCTACAACAAGAATGAAACCACAACTTTCCTCTTGAAAAAGCGATTGTAACATTTGTGATCTAAATGTGACTCCTTTCTGCTTGCACTTGTGGAAACTTTTTGTGAATTAGGTCTGTAACTTGCTCTTTTGCTAATTTATTTTATCTCAGCTCAATTCTAATAGAATTATAACCTTAGCTAGATGTAAATACAGCTTAAGAAAATGGGTTATTAAAACATGCACAATGTTTCTTCATGATGTTTATAGTTACCTTAGTGTAATTTTTTTTTACCAAAAGTTATGTAAGTTATAGATTACATTTTAAAGGCTTGTGATACTTTAGAAATGAGTCACTCCTGAAATTCTGAATAAATAAAAACATTACATCCCGTGATATTAAAGAATCTTCAAAATGCTTTGCTTTCTTCAGAATTCTCCCTCTGGTTGTATGCTTTGTTTCTCTTAAGTTTTCTTGAATCTACACCTTTGCAAAATGGTTTCACTGCCATACGCATCTTAGATGAATTAACTTCAGGTTCATATGAAAAAAAACCCTAATTTGAATGAATAAACATATTCTTTAGTATGTAAAGAAACCAACCCCCAGAAATATTGTTTTTTGTTTCTTCAGTGCTTATAAAGTCTTGTGGCGATTTTTTTGGTCATAACATCTGTATCTGCATTCATGAAAATTAGCTTTCCATTTGTAACAAAGATTTAGCACATGGTCTCTAGGAAAAATAAGAGTAAATTTTGAAGATGTGTCTTGAATTTCTATATTGCTAATGAAGGATGTGACTACGCAACAGAGCATTATGGTGGGATGGAGTTACTGGACATAGTTGTCTGATACCTCTGAGTTTTGTTTTGTTGCTTGCTTTAAGTTGAGTGGTAACCTTTTGCTTTTTGTAGTAACTGTGATTTGTGTTATTAAGAATTTAATTTCTGCATAGAGGTATTGTCTGGATTTGTTTGACCTCCCAATTCAATTTTCTTACTCTGGTTGATCTGTTTCCATCATATGTTATGTAATTGGTTGGAGGGGTTGAAGGGGGGGAAAAGTCTCGTTTACACTTTATGGTGAACTGGTTTTCTTGCAAATATATAATGAAACATTTCAGGTTTGTTTTCCCCATTTTTAAAATATTTATGTATTTATTTATTTTTACTTTCTCCTAGGTATAGGAAAGAATTGCTAGTATGAGAAATACCTGATGTTCAATAAGTATTGATATAACAATACAAGACTTCTCCATTCATGTCTTTAATTCTTTCTGATTTGATTCTCCATGATCTTGTCATAAACTAATATAGGATCAGTGCTGATCAGTGAGTGGCTAGATGGAGTTTAACATGCTCTAGTTAATTCTAACTTCTTTGAACATGCATATGCTTACATGTGTTCAAGGAAAGAAGACTGCTAGTAATGTCGTCTTGGATTTACTCCTTGTCAGATATGACCCAAGCTGCAGATGCAAGAACAAATTTCTGGAGGATCACTTTGGCTAGTTTGGGTTTTCTGTCCTGACTGCATCTCCTTCCAGTGTCTTGCCCACTCACAACCTACTTGCTTGTGGGAGGCAGAGGGGAGTCGAAAAAAAGAGAAGGCAGCGATCCCTTGTAAGAACCGTTCAGCAATAGCCAAAACATTATTTAGTTATTAATGCTATTTTAACCACAAATCCAAAACACGGTATCATATGGACTGCTATGAAGAATATTAACTCTGTCCCAGTCATACCCAGTACAAGGATGACGAAAAAGATTGTGCCGATATATTCTGTATTTTGAAAATCCCTGTTTTAGTACAGAAACCAGTCTATGAGATCACAGATTTAATGGATCTATGACTAGAAACAGAGATTATCACCTAAATTTCCTCTCCATTCCGTTTCCTATCTCCAGCCAAATTTAATCTTTTGAAGTTGTCTTGCACGTGACCAGGAAAAACATCTATTTTTAATTGATGTTTAAAAGCCTCTGCGTAGAGAAGCAAAATACCTTGGAATAACTTCGTCATTACTAACTAAATCAGCTTCCTTTCAGAATAAAATTGGTCAGTAAAGGTGCATAACTGGCAAATTACTACTATATGCGTGTCATTTTGCCTTTGTTCCCAATGTTATTACAGTATGATGTAGTGGATACTTTTGCTATCTATTATAACCATGGGAGACTGTTTAAAATACATTTTTATTAATTTTAAAAGTCCAAGTAAATCTGTTATAAATAATTGCAACATTTTCATTTATGTAAATAACATGCTCGATTTATCTATAGGTAAAATTATACATTTGAAAGTTTTCTGATTTAGAACACTGTATCAAAGTCACAAATAGTGTAGTTGTTTTTCTCCATATTGTATGCAAAAGTAATTACGAAATACTTGATGAAGTGTTCTTTTCCAGAGTGCCTGATAACAAATTCTGATCTTCTAAGGGATAACTCTGAGATGAAATGCCAGAGATCACAGTGTATTAACATTATTTATATTGCAAATAGTGCAACTGATAATACGAGAGCTCAGATTGTGTACCCGAGCTATAATTCAGTTTCAGCCATTCTGCCTTATCCTACAAGAGCATTTTAATTGTGCTTATGTTTTTTCTCCCATGAGCTAGAACTCATGATTGGACAATAGGGGATTTTTATCCATCTCAAAAATATCTATTTTTCTAAAGATTTTGGTAAGAAAAGTAGCATGTGCAGCTATGCTGCGTATGTTCCCAGATCATGAATTTTTGAGCCTGTTGACCAACATCAATTGGATGTAACAGCAAGATGGTAATCTCAGAAGCGATTACATTCTTGGAAATAGTAAGTGCAAGGAAGTGAAAAACTAGTGGCTGGAGAGAGGAGGAACGCCGCAAAATGACCTCAGCAGTTATCTGTTCTGCTTGACCTGCCACAAGCCAGTCCCAATGTGCATGGCCACAGGACATGATCCTTCTCATCCAGGCACTCTTCAGGACTGAAAGAGGGGAGCAAGCCCACTGAGGTGATTTTGGGCGGTTACAGGAGCAAAGCACTATGGGTGAAAACAGATGGTTTGTATTAGTGGAGTTATTAGGTTGTTGGAACATGGTGAAAAATAAGAAAAGTGGAAGGATGTGGATGCTTTAGAAACCAAGCTTCATTAGTTCCAGCACTGATTGAACAAAGTTTCTTCATTAAGAAAATAAAAAGCTAGTATATGATGATCATGGATGGCTGTAGAAATATATAAATAAATCTAGTGCTAAAAAAAGAAGAAACTTACTGTTCTTCTTATTTGTGCTTTAGACCAGACCTATTTGATTGGAATGCTGTTGCTTCTCAGCACTCACCTGTGCAACGATTAGACCATGCATTCAACATAGCCAGGCAACACCTGGGTATAGAGAAGCTCCTTGATCCTGAAGGTTAGTACAAATAATGCTCTTTTCTCTAAATGAAAAAACGATTTTTCCGTGCATTGGATTGTAAATTCCTTTGACTTTTTTGAACAAGAATTTGGTATTTTTACAAGGTAACCTGGAGCAAAATCCTTTGTTTATTTATGTTTTAACATTACTTTTGTGCCTTATTGAAATAGCATAAGAACTACCTGTATGTACATAGTTTAAAGCAATTTTTTCCACCTATGGGGCTGAAGTTTTAATGTGCTTGCACTGAAATAAAGGTATGTAAATGAGTAGCTGATTCAGTTTCAAAGATATATTCTCTGCCCTATTTTCTGCATTGCTAATAGCCGAAGTAATTTTCCCTCAGAGAACATTTCAAAAACATTTTTTTTTTCACTACAAGGCAATGTTCAACAACTGTTGTATTTCCTTTTTATGTATGATTTTGTGTATGTATACACACTGTCTTTTTCCATACCATGATCCATATGTTATATATTTGTGTAATTTCCTGCTAAGCCAATAATAAATGCAGTTTTCTGTATGTTTGTGGCATTGTCAGTGGCTCACATTGTGGTGAGCTTCTGATGGGAAGAAAAAAGTGACAAAAAGTAAAAATGTCTAAACCAGAGCATCAGTCACTTAATGTTTAAAGATAGTAGGCTAAGTTTTAAGATTGAACTTAGAACCTTGTATCCTGTCAATTTCCCCAGGAGAAATATATGAAAAATGATCTGCTTATGCTGCAGTTGGACATCATAAAGCTCTCTGCTCTGTAACCTCGCTGCTTTGTAGAGTGAAAATCTGTTAGAGAAAATGGTTTAATTCAAGACAGTGATATTTTGTACTGTGTAGAGTTAAAAAGGAGCATCTCAAGCAGTGCTCGCAATCAGAGTGGCGATTAAGATTTGAGAGTCAAAGATACAGCTACCTCATAGGTGAAAGCTTTGTGAGTGCCTCCTGAGTGTCTGTCTTGTGTGCAGCCAAATAGTTCCCTTTGACTATGTATATGGAGTGTCTGTAGTAGCACTTGTGAAAGAAATTGTGGAAGTAAAACCAGTACAGTATTGCTTGCTGGCACACTATCTTTTATCTCTAGAAATTAATTTCTGTGTACCAGTGAAGGAGGAACAGGCTTTCTATGTGCTAAAGCAAAAGATTCAGTTTGTAAGCTCTGAATGAGACTGGAATAGAAAACTGGGTTGCACAACTGAATAGATATAGTTGCAGTCTTTGCTATAATTGGTTGAACTTTATTCTTAAAATAGGTTAGTGAATAAGTTATTTTCTGTATGGAAAAGTCACTTTTGATTAGACATTTTATTCTGGTTTTGGCAAAGATGCTTGCAGTTGTTTAGCCAACAACTGAGAAACAAATATTGGTGGTTTTCCAAATGTTTGCTGTAATTACTTGCTATTCAGTGTTGCAAATCATGGTGCTTGCCACCTTTTTTTTTTTTCCCCTCTACAAATATAAAACTGAAACCCTTCCAAAGGAAAAGTACGTTCTGTACCTATTTGAAAACATATGACTTTGTGAAACTATAACAATTTCGTTCATAATAATAAATCTGTTCCTAGACCAAAAAGTAGAATTACTTGTATATAAGTGAGGAATCTTGTTTGAATGTTCCAGAATACTACTTCTGTACTTTTACTTTGTATATTTATCACATTTCCTAACGAGATAATCAAATATCTCTTAACAATGTATTGTGTAACAACACTTCATTCTCTAGCTGTTTACTTAAAAATACCTGCAAAGTCCTTCTGTTTTAGAACAAAAAGTGAGTATGCATTCAGTGGTGAAACATTATTTTAATATAATTTAATATTTGTCAAAGCAGCACCCATGTATTTTGTGAAAACTTTAAAATTTGGCTATGTTAATTAAATGTTTATTGTCTCAATATTTTGAAAATTTTATGTAGAAAGGAAGTCACTATTCAGTAACGCTGTAGTCTTCTGCAGCCATATACATCAGTCAAAAAAAGAAATTATTTGGGGTACATTTTGTTTGTGTTCTGAAGTTACTGATGATTGATACATCTGGAAACTGATGACTAGAGAATCCATCTTAGCAACTACATTTTGAAAAGTAAATATTTTTATTCAGCCAAACATTGGTTTTCTAATTTATATATGAAGTTCGTTTATTTCTGAAGTTGCTGATATTTCAAGTCTGTCATATGAAAAGTAGTCAGTTTGTTTCTAAGTCTGTTGATATTTTGATTCTATCCTATGAGGAACTTTTAAAATATTGCTTCATAATTTGGTCTCCAAAGTGATTAAGATATAGACTGTTTAACTATTTCTTGTCAAACCTGTGTTGTGCAAGTTAAAACTTTCGTATTTTGATTCATGCAGAGATGATGGTTCTTGCTATTTTCCTCAGTTATATTGACTACTGGGAATCCTTTTTTACATCAGTTGTGTATTTCAGAGCAGATATTTTCCTTAGGTTTTAAGCAAGTGAACTGAAGAAAACCCACACTAACCAATTGCATTTTTTACTGGCATCTTCAAACACAAATGAAAACATTAGACATCTCCAGTTAAAGACTTCTTCAGTGTCCTTTCATCTTAAGAAATTCTTTTTTGTACACAAGTCATGCAGTAGTTTGATAAAATTGTCTTGTTCCTGTTTTGATACATTGACTTTGTATCTTGTCTATGAAACTTGATAATATCTTCACACAGTATGTAACGTTACTCTTAAAAATAGCAAGCTATATGTCTTTCTGTTTATAGCTTTCCTCTAAACAAAATTAACTAAGAGAAGATTGTGATTTATCCAAATATACTGTGTTCTGATACAAATTTTCCAAGTAGGCTACATATGCAGCATAGAGTAAATTCTACAGAGCTAGTCTGTAATCAGAATGTTCATAGCATTGAGGAGGGGAAGCAAATAAACTTATCTGCAAGAATAAGCTCTGTGGTTAAGAGCTTTCCACCAGTCTCCTTTTCTTGTTCAAACAGAAGAGGTGAGAAATCAGAACCCATTCCACAGCAAAATTTTAAATATATGTTAGCTGTTGGTTCTTTGTTTTACTGTTGTTGTTTGGATTCTTTCCCCTGATGCAGAAAAAACATAAAGGACAGGTATTTTTCTTTCTCTTCTGTCATGAAAAAGCAGCAAAAGATTCAGCTCTATTCTAGATGCAGTCCATACCTCAAGGGTAGAGAGGCCTTGCTGCATAGACTACAGAGCTAAGCAATTGCCAACTGTATGAAATTTAGAAACAGAAGTGCCATGTTCTGTACCTGGGACAGGGTAATCCTGGTTATATGTACAAATCAGCAGATGAGAGGCTGGAGAGCAGCCCCATGGAAAGAGATTTGGGAGTTTGGACAAAAGGGTCAACTGTGTCCTGGGGTGCATCAAGCACAACATTGCTAGCCAGTCAAGGGAGGTGATTGTCACACTCTACACTATACTAGTGTGGCCTCACCTTGAGCTCTGTGTGCAGCTTTGAGTGCTTCAATAGAAGGACATACTTATTAGAGTGTGTCTAGAAGAGAGAGACCAAGAAGGTGAAAGATCTTGAGGGCAAGACTTAGAAGGAGTGACTGAAGTCACTTGGTTTGTTCAGCTTGGAGAGGAGAAAGCTGAAGGATGATCTCATCTCAGTCTACAACTTCCTCAAGGGTGGCAGCAGAGACGGGAGATGCTGATCTCTCTGTGACCAGCGATAGGACATGAGGAAATGGAATGAAGGTGCATCAGATGAACTTCAGATTGGATATTGGGAAAAGATTCTTCACTGAGCGGATGGTCGGTCACTGGAACAGGCTCTCCATGGCACCAAGCCTGTCAGAGTTCAAGTTGCATCTGGATGCACTATTAGTCATATGGTTTAACTTTAGGTAGTCCTGCACGAAGCAGAGTGTTGAATTCAGTGATACTTATGTGTTCCTTCCAACTCAAGGTATTCTATAATCTTTTTGATTGAATCTTGCAAGTCAGTGAAACGTAAGTAGGCTTACATGTCTATCTGGTGTTTATTACTGTCATCTGAAAGATAACAAGGGAAAAAATAAGGTGGGGGGAATTGATGGATAGTAGAAAGTGTTACTTGGAAGAAAGTTAATAAAGACCTAGAGATTAGTGGGCAAGATTTAAAAGGAAAACTATATTTATCAGTTGAACTTTTTAGGCAAAGCTATGTCTTCATATCTCACAGTAACTTTTTTTTTTTTTGTAAGATAGTTATGATTATGCAGCTAAAATATTCTAAATCTTGATAATGCTTTCAGTGATCCTTCCAAAGAAGAAGTAGTTATTTTCCTTTGGTTGCTCAAAATTAATATTTGTGAGCTTTCAGTCATGTCTCATTCAACTCAAAATATCATGCAATGAATATTGTCAAACCCAGGTAATTTTATTAGTGATTTTTGTTCAGATGTGAATAGCAAAGCTAGTTATGTGGAAAACTTCTGTTACAGTAATGTGTAAATTATTTTTTTTATTATTATTGTTTTTTTTGACTAAAGCTAAGGAGAGCGTTTGACTGTTTTTGTTTTGTTGTTGTTTTTTTTTTTTTTACACCTTTGACGACTGTGACATTCTGGATATGAATTTGAGTTGCTGACATTTGAAAAGATTTTGATTGTTTTCAGTGTAAATAACTCGTAATGGATTGTTAATCGCAGACTGCTCTAATTAATTTTGAGCATTTTAGACATAAATAACATAACCTGAACATTATTCTTTTAAAAATTATAAACTTATAGTCTTCAGCTCCCTATGTTTGTCACTCATTATTCTAAGCAACTGTTACGTATGGGGGAATGGAGAGATTTGCTGTCATTGTTGATGTGGGTTCACTTTGCCTAATTTCAGCAAAAGACTTGAAATATCTTTAGCGAAGCAGTCAAGTGGTAATGACATTAGTAATTGCAACTCATATTAAAATTTGCACAATCAATCAAGCTGTTAATATTAGTTTGCAACTTTTCATAACGGCTAATTATCAGCACCTGTGGCTACATCTTTTAGTAATTACCTGATTCTTTGTGATCATTTTATCTGTATTGCCGTTGTACAGGAACATGACTCCAGTTTTCCCTTACAAACTTCAGAAAATATACTAAAGGCTACTGCATTCTTTGTGTGTATGCTTTTTTCGTATGCATCTTTTTAAATCTCACTAAGTAAAGAATAGGACAAGTAGGCAGCAACAAATGTGTTATGGTCAGCCACACATAATAGTTACATGTTATTTGCTGTGTACTGACTTTAAGATAAAATACACATGCTGTAGGGGAGCAGAGGCTTCTTTGGAGGAACAGTAGGGAATGCTCTCTCAAACTGAATCAGGGAGTACATCTGAGCTTTACAAAAACCTCTTTCCCCTTAGAAGCACGAAGTGTTAGTGTTCTCGCAGCAGCAGCAAATGAAGTGTTCGTGTGCTCCCTTCTAGCAATAACCTTCTGATTCTTGGTTTAATGAACTTGTCCCTGCTGTCATTTTTCTGGGTCTTGTGCTTGTTTGTGCTAGCCTGATAATAAATAGACTGTGAAGTTATATAATGGTATTTCTGCTGTCCTTTTTAGGTGAAGTAATTATCCAGTTTCTTATACTTTATTGTGTAGATTAAATGAGGTTTTTTCAATCTATCCCAGTTGCATTTTCCTTATTTTTCCTTAATTTGCACTGATGACATGAGGTTTTGGCACCATTATTAAGTGATAATGAGACTCAGACAGTATTCCATTTGATAACTTTTTTGTTTGATCTTGACTTTGTATTTCTGTATCTCAACACTAATGGGTTCTACCATACCTATAGCACAGAGAAGAGGGGAAAAAAAACTGTTGGCACTGTAGTTTGTGAAGTTGCTAACCCTGTGTTTACCCAGTAGTTGTATACAGTGGTAATACTGGGTTTTAGTTCACTTTATTGCTCTTGCTGATGAGGTTCATGTCAAGGAAGTATGAGAAGATATTTATTTACTATCGTGCCCAAAGCTTAGAAACATTTCGTGTATTACACTGTCAGTGTGGGGATTTTTTTTTTTTTAAAGGTGAGAGGACACAAGTCCTTGTGAGAAGTCGCAAGATACGTGTTTGATGTGCTACTGAGAATAGTCAAGGAAAAGGCAAGATCAAGCTTAGAAATAATTATTTGTTGAATGAAAACCTTATAATGGTTAGAAAACTATGAAAAAAAAATTTTTTTCTTCATGCTCCTCTATGTTCTTATATCACATATATCTTACATTTTTTGTTGAATAAGAGGAAGGTCCACAGGATTCACAATAATAAAAGAATTCTTACAGGATACTGTTACTGGACTTACCCATAAATACTTGGATAGCTTTATTTCTGGAGCTGCCTTTTAAACTACTGCCACCGTCTTGGTGCTATCAATAAATTTTTAGTTGTGAAAACAAAAGAGTTTCTGCAGGAGTTTTCAATCCTATTGCCAATTTAATGATTTATCAATTTGCAAGATTGCTGGATATGTTAGTTATTTTAGCCTTATCTTTACTAACAACAGAAGATTGTGTTTGAGAGCTGTCTTTGTATATTTGCTAGTCTGATTACTTAATATCCTGTCAGTCTTTGAACCTGTATATATGAGCCATGCAACGCAAAACAAAAATTCTTTTCTGAGTGTCAGAAAAATTGGCATTAGTAATACATCATTAGCAGTTGTTAGCTTTTAGCAGTGCTGTTCAAAACAAGAATATAAATCCTTCAAAAGGAATTAAGAACCCTAATCATGTCCCCTCTCCCAGCTGTCTTAAAATTCTCCTTTTTTAAAAAAAAACAACGAAACCCTACAGGAAAAATGTGTTGAATTGGTCTCCTCAAGTCTTGTTCATGTCCTAGCATATGAATTGTGCTTATCTCTAAGCATTCCTTCTACTGGAAGTACACATAGCAGGGGTGGACTTGCGTTAGCGTTGTTACAGCATTAGAGTATAACAGTAAAGCACAACCCTTTAACTATTGCTTTACTGTTTGTCAGCAGCAGCTCTAAATGCTGAATATCATAGCTCTGAAATGCAAAGGAAGAAAAGGCCTGTGGAAATGCCTTCAAAATTAACAGTACATGTATACATTTTATTGGTTACACAGTATAACAGGTAAACTTTGAATGAATTTGTAATACAAATAGTTTTTCAAGCGGTTGCTAGTTTGATATATATTCCTGTTGCAGTACTGTATCTTACATTTCCTTCTGATAAATACATGTCCCCAAGATTAAACTCCATTTCTTATTTTCCTACTGATAGGATGAAAGTCCTGCTTTTTCTTTACAGTCTCAAGCAAATAGAAATAGTCAGAAAAAATAGTATATTCACTAGCCTCTGTCTAAACCACTTTTTCTTTCATATTGATGCATAGATTTATTACTACCTCATTGACCTGTGAGCAATTTAATTATCAGGAGACTACTTGACAATCAGTAACTTTTACAGATTTTCATGAAAATAAATGACTTGAAGGGTACTGTGTTAAGAGATTCAAGGACAAGAAAGGCCCTTCCTCTTATCAGTGGGAAAACTTAAAATAGCTGGGATTTAATTGGAATCGGAGCACATATGTTACCAAAGAAATTATAAGATTTTCTATCACAATGGATTTGCAGATTATAATATCATTTGAAGCACTGAACTTGAATTATAAAGAGTTCTCTAGTAACTTTGCATTGCAGCTGCTCTTGTAGGTAGTGCAGCAAATATTAGAGGTAAGAATCAATATACTGAAGGTCTAAAAGCGTTTAGAAATTAGGATAGTCTTTTCATGTTACTGTTCAATTTGATGTAACGTGCACCAGATAATTTTCTACTCCTTGTAGAAAAGATCGTGTGATATTTCTCAACAACTTATTATAGCATAAAATGTTGAACAGATTTCCTCAGTGTTTAGAATATGAATCTGACTCAGAGTCAGTCAGTCTCCTTTTCAAACACATAAATATAAGCATCTTAATAATATTAGTGTAGGCAAGATGTGAAAATAAACAATTTTGTGTTGTCCAAAATAGTCCATATTTTCATTCAAAAATGAAGACTATTACCTTTCACCCCAAGAGGAAAAAGTAGGCTATTATCTTACTAATATATAAGCAAGCACGGAAGACCTCTAGAGTGAAAGTTGAATTCAAAGGTGTTCTGGTATGTTACTTGGGGAGAAATTGTATGTGGTAGCTAGTGACACCACTGACAGTTCAACCTTCTAAATACCCATTGTTTAGCAACAAATGGAGCTTTTTGAAGTCTAATATTCTGAAATATTTACATCTCATCTTTGTTTTCATTAAAATATTAAAAAAAAAAATAAAAAAAAAAAGGAGGGGGGCAGAATTTGAAACATGTTATTTCTTGTACTTTTTACAAAGATTCTTTCCTAAAGATAATGTTAGGGAATACCAGCTTGATCCTAAAGCAGTCAAGAGGCCTTGTGGATGAAATAAGAATTAAGACTGTAAAAGAATATTCATCCGCCTCCGTTTGCTTTGACTGGGTCTTCACCCAGTCTGCATATGTTCTAAAGGGCCACAGAACTCTGTTGCCTTGTTATTGGTAACATTAGCTCCCTGTTTTCAACGAAGCCCAGAGTACACGGTAGGAGAAAATGCATTGAAGTTGACAGTATACTACTGAGTAATCTTGATGATGTAAAATTTACTCAGCTGAGTACATTTCTCAGCTGAAATGGGTTAAGGAATCTTTGAGATGTCAATGTCTTTTTTTTCCTATATATCCTGTTGTTCTGCTTCAAGTTTGTGCTGTCAGTAAGAATGTTTCATCTATGACCTTACCGTATGCGTCACGTAAAAGCACATATTCCATCTTTTGGACTTTTCTGCTGAAAGCAAGGATAATAAGGACTGTTGCAAAGAGCTGTGTGATAGGAAAACACATTTAAACAAAATTTGTTAGCCAGAACATAAAAAAATTATCTCCTCTACAAATACATTTTTACAGCACTGGAGATCACATAAAATGATAGTTATTAACTGATTTATCATGTATCAAGTAGGAATGGGAAAACAGTATTTTTCCTGAGGACCTTCTAACAAAGGAGGAGGTTTATTTCTGTGTATAAAAATAAAGATATTTTAAAACTTAGTTCTTCTTTCCTTGGTCTAATTTTTTTCATCTCTGTTAAGAAATTAAGAAAGCAAGCTCATGGTATAACATATCTTATTGCCCTGTTAATGGCTGACTAAATGCTTCTATAGGGTCATAGTGACACAAGTAATGTAAAATCTAAATGAAGTGTGTATATTTTTTCCATTAATGTCTTGATACGTGTAATTGTATAAGACCAAAGAACTGAGAACTGCATTAAAATACATGAAGAAATTAACAGCAGTGATACCTATAAGATGTTTTACATTTTATGAATAAAAGTAGAGGTAGTTTTAGTATAATGAACAGGTAATAGGGATCCTCATATTTACAGATGATCATCATATCCACTTTGGATTTTTAGTGGTGGTATAATAATTCAGACATACCACTATGCATTTCTGTAAAACTATGTCATAACTTGTAACAATGTTGCTTTTTAAATTAGTCAGCTTCAGTGATTACAGTTACTGTTCTTCATGTGATGCTGAGAACATCGTGAATGAAGTACTGTAAAGACTTCCCTCATTTCTAACCTAGATGTTCTGTCCAACCGCTTCCAAGGTGAGGAGCAGAGCAAATCTATGTTGTTGAGCTACAGCGGGAAATGGGGTAGGAGGGATAGATGGGCAGCAATATTCGTCTGCAGACTAGAACCTAGTGAGGAAACTGCATGTTGCAGGTACTACAAGGAACAAAGAGATGTTTGCACCATAAGCCTGTTTTTAGGCAAATTTTTCATTTTCAATTCTGTGGATTTTCGCACAGTTTACTACCTCGTAACCCTTGAGTGTGTGCACACACATTGAAAACCGTGGAGTTCTAAATACTCAACTGGCAAGTGCTACTTCTAAAGGTAGCCTCCTGGTTCTGCTTTAGCAGATCATATCCCTCTCTAGTGTGTGGTCCTTCAGCTAACTGCGGATTTACAGTTCTCCACCTTGCTTGCTTGTTTGTTTTTCTGAGTTATTTATAAATGTTTGGGTCTATAGTAATACTCTGCAGTCACATTGCCTTAGAACTGTCTGTCAAATTGTGATCGTTAGTCTGCTCTGACAAATAATCACATAGGTTTCTTTCTCACTATATCGTATTATGTGTGATTTTCTATTTGTCATTACGAATGTTGTGTTTTAGCATCGCTTTTCTAAATAAATCATTTCTGTAAGTGTGTTAAGATACTCATCCAGGTTCAATCTTGTGTTCTTTCCTTTCCAAATTTCTTATCTGTTTTATTGCTTACATATTGTGCCTTCCGCTGGGACTTGCTATGCCTCTAATCCATGCTTTAAGCTAAAATTAATGATGTTTGTTCATAGCATGCTTTTTTTTTAAAAAAAACCTCTGTAATTTAATGAGTGAAGTTCTCTAGAATTATGCACGTAATTCTTGGTTGCTCAAAATAATCACTAATGGAAGATGACTGAGAAGAGATCAGTTAGAACAGAAATTTTTTTTTTTTTTTTTTTTTCAAT
>VWZK01020120.1:0-47225 GCA_013396935.1 Baryphthengus martii
AAAGAAAAGAAAAGGAGAAAAGAAAAGAAGAAAAAAAAAGGAAAAACGATCACCTTGTTTCAAGCCCCCCAGATAGTTTTATAGAAGCCTTTTACTGATTTCTATCTTGTATTGGTGTAGTACAAGTGAGAAACTTTGCCAAAAACTTCCTATAACTTGGATGGGGAGTGATTTCAGTTCAGTGACAATAATATTGTAGAAAACCTGTTATGTTTCACTTCTCCAAAACTATCACACAAGTGAAAATTTGCTGTTGATCTTTGTAGCACTAGAAGTTCCCATGACACTGTCCTTTTGAAAGACAGAAAAAAAAGAGCCTTGAAACACAGATAAGTCATACCACTCATTTTCCCTAGAGAGGTGATAGACTAACCCTTTAGCCAGACAGCACAAATATGTGTTCTACTTAGCCATGGTTCATACTTTAAAGTAGCACACCTGCTTGTATATTCAGAAAGCATTTAGTAAATTTGGAGGAAATATGTAAACAGCAACAAGGACTTCTCTTCAATCTTAACACATCAGGGGGTGGAAATGTTCCAAAGGTAGCCTTGAACCTCAGCAGGGTAGATTGGAGGAGGAGTGATGAGCTCCCACATTGCAATTTTAATTAGTAGGAAATCAAAGTTGTACATCAGACATGGGATTTTTCTCTCTAAATCAAAAGGACAGCAGCAAAGCGATCAGCTTTGTGCTAGACAAGGAAAGGACTTTCCCTGAGGAATGCATGATCTAAGAATGCATTTGAAAATAACCATGACAGCAGCAGAAAATAAACATCTGTGAGCTTGCTGCTTTCTCTTGTACTAACTTGGTAAAAGATGAAAAGGAGGCATACAAAACATTTCCAACACTGTGTCCGTATATTTTGTAAGTTGATACGATCTTTGGTATTGAATCCAATCTTGTGTTTGCTGACCTTCCTTAAGGAGAAAAAAGAGCACATCTTTTAAAACGACTATTGACTTTTTTACTGGAACAGGTGTCTTCGCTTATGATCTCATTCGACTGAAACATCATGTTAAAAGAAAATCCTTAGATCAGAAGATTAATTTTGCCACTACTTAGAAAAATGGGGCCAACTCATAATAAAGCAAGCAATATATTTATGTTTTATGTCTCATACGTCTTCATGTTAGGAAGGACAGAGGGATATAAAGATCTTAACAACAGTAAATAGGAGCTTAAAATTAACAAAAGGAAATATAAGGTGAGACGACCATTGTAAATGTCACATATATTTATTTGAAAAGCTTTGCTGACTATCATTCACTTTCTTAACCTTACTCAACA
This sequence comes from Baryphthengus martii, assembly GCA_013396935.1. NCBI lineage: Eukaryota > Metazoa > Chordata > Aves > Coraciiformes > Momotidae > Baryphthengus > Baryphthengus martii. The sequence continues at coordinate 1,294 of VWZK01020120.1, forward strand.
AATGAGGAGTACTCTTGATTGTCATTAGTCCCTGTAATGAAGAAACTTATTATGTACAGAAAATCAGAATTTGATTCACATGGACCCCTCCCTGACACCTATTTTTGAACTGATATGTTCTTGGTTTCACTTTGACTTTTTTTCTTCCAGGTTACATCAAATGCATTGACATATCTGAGGGCAATTCAGTGATGTCTGCTGTTGGTTTCACCACTGGGAAATTGGTAGAGTCTCTCATGAGAAATCTTAAAATAGTTAAGGATTGAAATAAAATTGCTATGTTTCCAGTTTGAAAGGTATCATGTAGGTGCTCTCTGCAGGCTGGAAAGCTCTGGCTAAAGAGTGTCCAGCTTAGAATGATATCACACACCCCTGAGCTCACCTGCCTTAGTCCCAAGGAAGTGAAGAAGTATTTTCAGTAATATCAGACACACTATCCTGGTAGGACAGGTATGCCATTAACATGACTTTATGGATACCTGTCCTTACATCGAAGTCTGACAAGATGATTAGAGTGTGACTGCTCAGAAGGAAGCATCACAAATCTTACTCAGGAGTCTACAAAGTAATTTTCATCCAATAATGACTATAAAATTAGGGAAATATGTTGCTCTTTTGAGCCTCAGGCTAAGTTTACTTATTCATTACTAAGTTTAGTTATTCATTGTCTGAGACTGAATCTGAAGAAGTCTTCAACACTGATACAGATGTTTTAAATATTTTGCTAGAGGCTGACTTTCAAATCACTGACTGACTAATTAGTAGCATCAAAGTGTGAAACTGTGCATCACCTTTGGTATTTACCTTCTGCCATGAACAAAACTCATCATGTGCTGTGACAGCTTCTTAAGTGCTGAGGTGTTCTTGACTGCTTTTTGAGTGAAGGCAAGGAACTATTTTCAAAACTAATTGAAATTCTGTGTAAAAGGACAATACCAGATGTAGTCTACAGACCACCCAAGTTCCATTGGTTAAATGGCTGTCTTCTCTCACTCTGCTAACCATGATAAGAGGTTATCCTGCTTAGTCCAATTCTCCTATGGAAAAGAGAGTGCATATACAATTTCCAGCACCATTCTCTCTACTCCAGACACCCTTTCCCTTTACTCATCAACTCACCTCACTTCCTCTTTAGGATTTTTTTTTTTCTGCCTGCCTCTTTTTATCTTTGCCTTTGTCACATATAAACTATTTACTACTGGAAGACTGACTTCTCCGCTCTGCCAACAGTTTCTGGTAAGGCAAAAATGAATCAATGAGAAGTTAGGGTCAAACAAAACAAAACAAAGAGTCCATAGTCAGTGTTTCATCATGTCCAAAAAATACGAATGACTCCACAGTTTTAATTCCTATCAGGCTGTCAGATGTGCTGTGCTCCTGTGCTATGCAGACAGCATAACAGTGAATCTTCCTTGCTGCTCTTGGTCTTTCAAATCCTACTGTCCTTTCGACCTGGGAGAGCAGAAAGTACAGTCTAAAGGAGTCAGAACACACTTTGGCTTCTTGTTTTTTGTCTTTTGGCAATTCAAAAGTATGTCTGACAGACTCTGCCTCTAGGCTGTCAGCCCACTAAATCCTGCCTTGCATCATTGGGGTGCAAGGAAAAGACTGTTACTCAGTTGACTCCTAACCCACATTGGCATAGCATCTTCTACTTGCAAGAAAGTAGCATTATACTAGTTTGTTTGTTTTTTAAACCCCAACAACCTAGTGTCATGCAGTAGCTGGGATAGAGCCCAGCCTGGATTGTAAAAACTAAGGTAGCTTGAAGTTCAGGTCCTGAAAACACCATATAATTAAATGTCTTCATTACATCACAGAACCAGACTAAACTTTGCATGGGTAAGGCTTTCTATACCTTATGTTGAATTAAAGTGATGTGTCAAATCAGCATAATTATTTAACATAGCTAAATATTCCACACATTTCCAGCACCCTTACTGTCTTGGTATATGGATAACTTGCAGTCTTAAATGTATTTTGCTCACAGTATCACTGTGAGATAGCAAAGTATTATTAATTTCATTTCACAGATGGGAATGTGAAGCTCAGACTGTTGAGGTGGTGTTTGGCTGTCCTGTGACTTTCAAGCATGGCAAGATCCATAGGAATAAGAACACATGGCCTTTTAAAATGTCATGAAACTTCCAGGGGTCACATTCAAACCTCTGCCAGCCTCGAAACATCAGCTCAGATAGAGCTAGCCCACCACTTCTGTGGGGTATTTGTATGGCTTTAGTGACATTGTACAAATTGCACAAAAATAGGGAACTGAGTTTGGGCTGTGGAGATGAGTGCCAATACCCTCACTGTTGGATCATCCTTCCTCTTTAGATGTTGTATAATGCAAAGATCGTATAACAAAAAGCAGACACTTTGGAGCTGATCTTTGGTAGCATCACCACTAAAGAGTAACAGGAGGGACAGAGCAGGCGTATGTTACAGAAATGCTATCTCCTTTACAAAATTAGCACAGAAATAGCATAAAACGTCAAACAGAATTTCTCAGTTAACCCTTGATCTACACATCCTGCAGTCATATATATTAGTGACAATGAAGAAAGTCTAGACCAGATAGTAGCATTTTACACCCACTTTACACCAGCATAACTGACAACACAAGTCAGAAGGAGAAAGCAAATTAGCCTCCTTGTGTGTTATATTATTTTCCATACTTGAGTGCTAATGGCTTTCCCATTTAGTCAGTTCACAATGAGCAGGCACATAAAATACTCTAACATGTAGTTTGCCCTACACAGTCATTTATATTCCAAATAAAATGGGCTGTAGATTTTTTGCATTCAAATTTGGGCCACATTATGTTATTGATTTTCCAGTAGACAGTCTAGCGAAATCAATGAGCAACTCTGCCTAGTAATCAATGGTACTATCTGGCCATTAGCTGGTATTAGAAGAGAGATCCAAACATCCGATAGACAGAACTAATAGCACACACATCTCATTACAGCTGCGCAACAAAAGCGATGGTAACTTTTCCTTCATGTGGAAAAGTTACTAATAGAAAAGAAAATAACAGCTGAAAAAAAGTTGCTATCACATCATCTCTTAAAGGAGACAGATCATTAGAAATCAAGTTACCAGTGCTTTCTGTAAAGAGTAAACATCATTAAACTGCCACATCAAAATCTGCAGCTTTTGAGATTAGCAGTTGCTGTTGAAACTCTTACCCATTTCTGCCAGTAACAGGAATCTATGGGTGAAATTTTGAACCCACTGAACCCCAAATCTTAGCAACTTTTTTTTGTGCACTTTTAATTTTCAGTTAATCCTAAGAAATAAAGCTAACAGAGTTCCGTAACCTTAGAACAGAGTTGATTCACCAGATGGACTTTGAAGTCACACCTTGCAGAGACAAATGTGTGTGTTTTCAGAGCTTGTAATATTTTTAGCCATGCTGCTTCCCTTGATCTGTGCTGAGTTTTGAATTGTTCGGGCATCGTTTGATCAAGATATAAAAAAAAAAAGTGCATATGTGTGCTACAGTGACTTCAAATAGAAACCGGCATAATTCAAGTTGTGTGGAAAATAGAGACTTCCTGCACAACATTTCAGATTTAATACTCCATAGGACAAGACTTTCCGAGACACTGTCTAAAGCATTTAGACACCTGCTGGAACCGAAGCAAGATGTTTATACTTATCTTGTCTGTCTTAATTTTATATTTAATTCATTTCTAGATGGGTATGGCTGGATGTCTCTATGACACTGATATAAAAAATATCTTCTTTTTTTGGACAGAATTTTACTTAAATCCTTCTGGGTTTGCTGATTCATTAACACGATTTACTACAGTGCAAACACCTTTGGGTATCCATAGTCCCACCAAACAGGGCACACCAAACAGGCTACTCCGAGGGCTATTCAAGAACGAAGCTCAGACCATCATCCTTGATGTGAAACCCAACAAATTGGTTCAACGAAAGAAACTCCCTTAACAGAATAATTTGCACAATGATGAAGGTTATTGTCTATAAGGATATAGGACTCCTTATGGGAAGAGGGGCCAGGGCATTTGGGGATTGTGTAAAATTTATATTATGAGATATTTCAAGGAGATTGTGGGAACATGCAAGACTCATTATGGGATGTTTAGAGGAAGAACCACAGGAAAGGAAAGGTAGAGGTCAAGTTGGATTGAGGAAGAACAAGCATGAGAAAATAGAGCAGAAAGGGGATAAAGAGGCTGGCTGAGAGTAAACAGGTTGCTGGTCTGTAGGCTTGTCTTGGCTAGTTCTGTGCCTGATCACCACATAGGAATATTAAATTCTATCCCTGTTTACAGTGTGTCCTCTTGTGCAGCTGTGTGTGTATGCGTGTTTGCCAGCACCTGGAGAAGTGACTGAAGGTCACAGGATGCCAGCAACCAGAGTGACTTGAGTGCATGTTTCCCTAAGGAATTGCAGGACTGTGTGTGTGAGTGCAATTTGTCAGCAAACTTCAAGCTGAGTAGCTGGTGAGCAGGGTAAGAGGACTCGGAGGCAGTTACCGGGAGCTGAGGTTCTGGATACAGGGATAACCAGAGGGTCTGAGAGATGGCAGCCTGGGTGACCATAGGTCTGGACCAGCTGCTGGACAGACCTCTGTGTGTGTGTGTGTGTGATGAGAACTAGTTTGTGTTCCACCAGTCGGAGTGGGGCTGTGGGCACTAGGGGCCAGGGATCTGGGACCAGCTACTGAGTAGACGAAGTCTTTAAGACCAGTTACAAAGGGATCCTTGTCTTCATGTATGTATAGACTTCCAATCTAGTCAGCAGCAGAGGAGGACCAACATTAGGCTATCCATGTAGGTCATGTTTGTGTAGGTGCTGTGTATGTTTCTGTGGGTGCTGGTAAGGCAATGTGTACAGCGCGTGACCATGTCCCTTGGGAATAAAAGTTCACCCTGATTGGACTGAAACACATGGAGAGATAGTAGCTTCCTGTCCATCAGGGTACCAGATTCACATGTCATCTGGCAATCTGATTTCTTGTTTGCTCTTCATCTTGCCTTGAAATTCTGAACAGTTTTCTCTAACCCCTCCTCTGTTTTCCAGAGCCCAGCTCTATTAAAGCTTGACTTTCCCTTTAATCTCTTTCCTTCTTCTTTGCAAAACAGCCATGTCTCTAGAAGTGAGGATCCAAAAGATCCTTTTCATGGATACATCACAGACTAGAGTGTTGTGGTACTGTTGTGATGTCCTTTATTAGTACTCCTGGCTGGGTCCCTCAGCAGCCCTTTTTGGAAGTGACACAGCTACAAAAAAGCTACTATAAAGCCACAAATCCAGGTACCATAACTTTTAAAATAATATATATTTTCAGGTTTGTCACAGTGAGCACAAAATACGATGCAAGTGTTACCTATTAATCACAACTCTCTATAGCACGTCTGATTTATTTGCACCTATGATGAAAAATAGTCACAGCATAACCACAAATGAGGTGAAAAAAAAGAGACAAAATCTTAGCTAGTGAAATTTAGTTTAGTTACATATGCAGCTGTGAGAATTTACAGTGTCTCAGGTTTGACCCACCAAGCCAACTTTGGACTTACTATTGGATTTGTCACAATATACTCAAGATCTGTTAGTTGTACAGTATCGCTTACCAGACTATTTATCATCTTTTTGAAAAACTAAAGGGCTGAAAACAATGTTATGCTCATGCAGTTTGCTATTCTGCACCGTAACAGGAAGCAGTATGATTTTCCCCAAAAATTTGTCTTACTGAACTTGAATTTATTTTAAAAATGTATTTAGTTATTATCTTGAGGAAAAAAAAAAAGTGATGAAGAATTTTTGAAATTAAGGTGAATTTATAAAACAAACTGAAAATCTCTTCTGAAATTTAACTTTCATCTCCATTAAAAATGTATAACTTTTTCTGTTCATATAATAATGATATTTAACTTGCAGACTTTTCCCAAAATGAGTAAATATCACTTGATATAGATGAATAAATGGCATGTATGTTCTGCTCATTAACTATATGGTGCATGTTAGAGACCAGCTAATGAAATCTGTGTGAGAACCCTGTCTGCTTAGGAAGAAATCTTATCAACTCTCTGCATAAAAGACCAACGTAAAAGCTTTATCAATGTCTCTTTAACTGCTTTCTGATTAGAAATTACGACACTTTCTTATGATTTTTCAAAATCTAATACACAAATGTAACAAAATGTTTTTGAAAAAGAAGAACAGTGCTTTAGAAAGAAAATCCCCTTGTACTATAAATAAGATCCTGATAAATAATTGCCAGCTGGCTTTTTTAATGCTTTTTTTCTACAGGAGAGATGATGATAGCTATATTCACTCCAAGGAGACCAAATCAGTACAGAACTCCATTGCGTCTTTTTCTCTCAGTCTTTTTTAATGCTGGTCCCTTTTCTTAAATCCTTTTTGAGACTTGTCAGACTACCACAGACAATTATTGATGTATATCATGTGCTTTGTTCACTGAGGAGGCTTAAAAAGCCTGTTACAGAATTGCAAAGCCAATCTGCTGTACATGAAGGGTGAGGGAAGATAGCTTTAACAGTGACTCAGTTAGCCCTCCTTTGAATTAGCGTGCTCATGAGAGCTGAAAATTAACACAAACACATGTGCAGAGCCTCCTCTGAACATGTGAGCAAGCTCGATAACTGATAGTTGTAGCCTCTGAAACACAGGGTAGATGCCCTTTACATAATTGGCCCCAAGAGAGAAATTGCAAAATGTAGCTTGAGGGATTTCCTGGGGGAATAAAGAAAACATCCACCCTTAGAGGTCCATTCTTGACTCAAAATAAATAAATATATATGTGTATTCAAGTCCAGCCTAAATATTTCCTAATTCAGTTTTATGAAAGATTGGAGAATTTTGGAAATAAATAATATAAAGTAAAAAGTAGCCACGCTATTGAATTTCAGGGATACTTTATCTCACTTAGAGTTTTGAACAATCTGGTCTTTTGTTTTCCCTCTGCCCAAAAACCACTCATAGTTTCTTAGTAAGAAATGTACTAACCACTTTCTAACAAGAATAGAAAATTTATCTACTGCTAAGCCAGAGTTACTGTAAGAATACTGTTCTAGAAATGTATTTGTCCACAGCCCAGACATGAAGAGGACCTTAGGTACATAGATAAAACTTGCATCATTTTAACCATCTAAATCTAAAATTCCCACCTAGAAAAAGAAAATAGCTAGTACTCATTGTCTTCCTGATATACAAGGAGACTAAACTGACTACTTTAATTTAACTCAATCATTTCATTAGGATTTTCATGTTTACCTTTAGTATGTAACCAGAGATGTGCTGTGAACAGCCGGGGAAGTAGATCCCACCCAAACTGACACAGCTAAAATCTAGGTGAAATAACCTTTCAGTTCTCTGAAGAGCCACACCTAGAAAGCACGTCTGGATGACCACCTTACACACTAAATGGGACATCTTTGCTAATAAAGCACTAGCAACCCGCCATGGTACACAATAAGCCATAGTATCTAATTCCTAAAAATTCACTCTGTTGAGGCACGGTGCAGTCAATGGCATAACCTTTGCAGTGTTCCTGTCAAGCAGTACGGATGAAATTGCCTTGAAGGGAAGAGGATTTTGTCATATGGACGCAAGTCATGTTGTGTTACTTTCCATTGTTTTGACAGGACAAGGTTTGGCCTGTTTGGCTTATTACAATTGTTGTAACTAAAGTATTAAAGGAAATACAAGTCGTAGAAGCCAGAGCCACCTTCATTCAAACCAGACCAAGATGAATCAGTGGTGCCAACAATCTGTATTTGACATTAGACATTAGTGCCTCAGACTCCTATCTATCTTCAGCTTAAGGGTAAAATGCATGCTATTTACATCCCCTCTCCAAAAGTCTTAAGCACCATACAGCTTTACTGTGCCACCTTCCATCCCTCCTGATGAAATCTGACCTATTGACTAACAAAAAAAGGTAAGATTCATAGAAAAAGGATGAAAAGAAGAAGAAAAAAAGGAAAAAAAATCCACTCTACAGATGGCTTAATGTAGCTTTTTGGTCAGCAGGGAAGTGTTGAACTCTGGTAACTGTTCCCATCGCTGTTTATACATTTTACATTAGGCAGTCATTGGTTAAAAGTAAAAATAATTCTGAGAGCAGGAATCTGGAAGTCAGGCTTCCCGTCACCTTCTTGATGAATATCTTAGCAACTGAGCGATTTTATTTTTAAAATAACTCCAACGCTTAGCTTAGCTGGAGTAGAATACTTTGTGTACAATGTATTCCTGCAATGTTCTGTTGACCAAACAACAAAAATTAATCTTTAGTCATTAATCAGATTACTCATTTCACACTATAAGGTCTTCAGTTTTTTTTATTCGCTTCTCACACCCTTTTCTTTCCCAGGCAAATAACCAAAATCAAGGCACCTTGTGCGGCCCTAGACAGTTCTTAGAACATCACAGGTGCTGTAATAAGTAGAGGTACCAAAATGATTTTTAATGATGGGAACTGTTACACCAAGTCACCGAAGTGAAAAGCTGCTAGGCTGTTTAGTTAAGGAAGAAGGAGAAAAATACCATCAAGGAAAAAATAAATAGGGTATAAAACATTGGCAGTGTTGTGCTGAAGAGAGACCTGCTTGTTCGTTGTGTGTCCATTAAGATGATGGCATCGGCTCCATGCATTTTTGTGTATGCTTTTTATCCTGTTTAAATGTGCTTCTCAATGAGTCCTTGCATTCAAGATAAAATGAAAAATTTTTACAGGCAATCTCCTTCTAGCTGCCAAATGACAGATCATTGCAAAGATGTTCTGATACAGAGTGGCCTCCTTCACCTACTCCTTCTCTCCAGTCCACTTAAGAAATTATTTTCTTCCACCTCCTCCCCACAATGCTCTTCTTTTAATATCTTTCCCTTTATTTTCTGTAATGTTCCTCCTTTGTTTGTCTGCAATGCTTCTGAATGCTAATGACTTCACTTCTGATTTAGCATTTTGTGAGGTCAGTTTGTGAGGACATTAGAGCAGACATTGTATTTTGAATCTGAGATTAATTAAAGAAGTCTTGAACAAGTACTCAAGGTCAGTTATTGGGATAGAGAAAAAAGAAAATACAAGCTGAAAAACTTTTAACCAGTATTAGGATTAGGATGAAGGTAGTGACAAGAATGCTGCAGACAGTTCATAGACCACGTAACTTAAGGAAAATAATTTCAGTGTTCATTTATGTTTGCAAGGTACTCGTAGGTTGTGGTGATCAGGGAGTCATATAGGTACCTCTGAGCAGAGGTACTTTGCCTAAATGGAAGCTTGGTCAGAATCACAACCAATTTTCTGTATTTAATGAAAAGTTTTAGTTTTTCTGTTTAAAATTAATAAACACGTATTAGAGATTTTGAACTGTTGGTCATATCCATTAGTCATAGAACTTCTTTCTTTACTTTGGATTTTAATAGTCTGCTTTACAAATAGTCTATTTCGAATGTTGTCTCTGACTCTTTTCAATCTCACTATTAAACGTGTATCTTCAACCATATGTACTTAGCATGAAAAAAAACCCCAACCAAAATTATTTTGAGGACTCCTTTCAGGGTATGCACATGTTCCTTACATGTTAAAAATAACAAATGAAACTCTGACTACTGCAAAAACCATTCCTACTGACCCAAAACAGTCTTATTTTATCGTATCCATGTGTGTATCACCATCATTTGACAACAAGTTACTTTCCATCACAGTCAATTAAAAATAGCCTGTGAGCATATCATTCTGTCAAGGATAGGTGTTACCTCAGTATGATAATTTCTAAAGCAGCCTGCACTTTAACATAGAGACAGTATTACCAGAGAAATAACATTAGTGCAAAAACCATGTGTGCATAAATGTGGCCATTTCTGCACGCACAGGGCAATCTCTGTGTCTAGGTCAAGATGTCTGGGAAGAAAGGAAAGCACCTGTCTTTCTTTATCTTTTAGTTCAGGGGCTTTAGATGAGTTGCCTGCAGAATATAAGGCACAGAAAAGTAGAAAATAACTGAAGTCTAGTGTGGCAACTAAGTAAGTGTAAGTACAGTACTCGGTACATGTTTACCTAACACACAAATGTTCCTGATTCAACATACTCCTTCACGTAGAAGACTCTGAAACATCTCCTCTAAAAGTACTTCACTATCACACCATTGAATATATTCTTCTGTGTCTGATTCTTCCTTTTGAGGGTGTTCTGTTTTGCATGAAATACTTATTTACTGTGTCCTGATGAGAATGACCACACAGTTCGATTATAATGGCTTGGGAATTTGATGTCTGTTTTCTTGCCTCTCTACCCTTCCAAGCACTTTCTAGTAAACGTTCTTATTCCAGAGACAGCCTTATATAGACTCAAATTTAGAATCAAATGAGATTTGTACAGTTATATATCTTTTATGATATGAGGCAATGTGAGAAAACAGATTAACACTCCACCCTAGAATATCCCATGGGGATTTGAATAATCTCCAGAAAGATGTGATTTAGTCATCTTCTCAGGTAGAGGATAAACGCAAACTGTCTTTTATATCCAGATTGAGTCTTCTATCTACTTCACAACTGAATAAAAGGAGTGTTCATACTCACAATGAGTATAATAACACACACATACACAAAAACAGTCAAATCCAAAACTCCCTAAAATTTACAAAACCCTTAAATTTTTAGCAGTTTCAGACAATGAATAAATATTTTTTCAAGAATTCTAGCTACAAAAACTTTCACGGATGTATTGTCAGGACAATGCATGTTTGTGAGGTCAGTAGACAAGCTAGAGAGCTATGTGCAGGTGAACCTCATCAAGTTCAATAAGGACAAATGTAGAGTCCAGCATCTGGGGAGTAATAACCCAAAGCATCAGTACAGATTAGGGGTCGTCCTGCTNTCACGATAGGAGATAACTTCAGAAGCACATCAGAAGCCACCAATGTAGATGTCATCTGTTATTGACTTTTAAATTCTAATACATAAATTTAAGTCCTTAGTGATAAATTCTTAAGTGTCTATCTTCTAAGTAAAGTCAAAGGAGAGAAACAGGTACCTTTCAAGGTCTCCAGAGAGAGATCTTATTTACATAAATCAGGCACCTTATGTATACCAGATCTTTCACTGTGACTATTTGTGGGATCTTAACTTTTAAATATCTTTTTTTTAAAAAAATAAAATAAAAAAATTAATAACTTCATTGAAATAATGCTCCATTAGACACATAAAATCTAAGCACAAATTAGATGTCCAATGTCGATGGATTTGCATATGGCCCTGCATCTACATGAATGATAACAAAGTCAGAGGGCTCACAGATCTTCTATTACTATAAATGAGGAGGAAGAATGATTTCAGAACTTTCAGGTTAATCAAATATTGATGTTTAATTAACAGGCACAGTGATTTGGACATTAGTTTCAGAAATGGCACCAACTGGTAAATCCAACGGTCTAATCAATGTATATTTTTTGGAACACATGTTCATTTATGCTTTATCCTTGAATTCTAATAAAGTAATAAAAAATCTTTGGCAGATATAAAGCCTATAAATACTTTTAATCTGAAGTTTATACCAGGATACATTCAGTCTGTATTGTCTTTCAGTGTGAAAATATTTCTCTGTACAGAATGCCAGCTTATGCTTGAATTTGTTAGAAATGATTTGGCATTGCTGCAAGTAGTGTCAGCTTTACAATGGCAAAGGAGTGATTTTAAGCTTCTCGTCTTTATAAACCTTTTCAATTTCAGATTTTAAAAAAATATAGAAATATTATTTTATCAATGTTATATAGCATATGGTATTACATCACCAAAAAAAAAAAAGGAATAGAAAAGAATGTTAACATAGGATACATGGTATGTACGATGTAAGCAACACAACACTCAGATTGTGCTGCAGTGTGCATGTATCCAAGATGCTGCTTTAAGAAATCTTGATAGCTAAACATGACAGTGTTCAAGTTATACAGTTGTCTCTTTTGGTATTATTCACATCTATTTTATGTGTTTAAGTCGGGTGTGAAATGCGTGGGAAATTTTAGTCATGTAATGAAGCGCCTACCTCCTTCTGCAGCCAGTGGATAAAGGTTTAGCTACAGATTACCGTTAGATCATCCCAGTCTCTCCCTTGGATCCCTCAAAAATGAGGAAATTTATGTTTCTATTCTGCTTTTATAGAAATTGGTCTCTTCAGAGGAAGAGTTATGCTGGTTGATATTAGTATTTATGTTGAATAGTTCTCCTTTGGACTTAATCTTATGACAAATTTAAGACTCTAATCATTTTTAGTTACCTGCGAACAAATGAAGAAAACATGAGAAATCTCCCTAACCCATATTTGGTAGCATGGAGTCCATGCAGAATCAGAGTAGCTACAAGTGCTGCTGCTTTTCTTTCCTTCAGAGGGAAGATGTGGTTGGTAATCTGTTCTAGAATCATAGAATCACTATGGTTGGAAAGGACCTCCAGGATCATCTAGTCCAACCTTCATCCCAGCATCCCTAACCACTAGACCATAGCCTCAAGTGCCACATCTACTCATCTCTTAGACGAAAGGGGGATGTAACTCCCCTAAAACAAAACATTGTGTCCAGTCATGAAATAATTAATCCAATAACGAACACATCCATTCATCAAGCAGAGATCTTACTGAGCATAAGTGCGGTTGTTTCACAATCTGTATGTGTCCATGAAACCCTCTTGCCTTCAATAAAGAAAACCAAAGAATCAAACACAAGATGCAAAAAGCAACATTACACAGTGAAGAGAGAAGCAGGTGATTTTAAATATTAACAAATGAAAATAAAACAAAGAGTGGTTTCACCTGAACGGTCAAGTCTCATGAATTGGAATTTGTGATTTCTGCATGCAGTAGCCAGGGGCTTCACAGCACCCTCATTTTTGAGTCATAACAACAATCCCTTCAAACCTGCTCCTGTCAAACCAAAATTGCCCATATTACTTTGGATTGCTGCAGTCACTCACTGGATTTTATCAATTCTTATTGTTGTTGCAAATTTGCAGCAATGTCCACTGCATTCTCTCAGGCTACAAGATCCGAGCCCAACCTTGGGAAACAGATAAATGGACAATGCACTTAGCTCCAAATCTCATTTGACTACGAGAAGAACTTAAGTTCAATCTGACATGAAATTTGCAGTGGATGGAGAGAAATAAAAACCAATCTTCTCAGTAGAAACAAATTGAAAAACACAGTTTTGTCCAGTTACATATTTCCTTTGACTGAATATAAAAGTTTGGTGACGAGTACTTTTAAAATAAATAAGAAATGGTGAGGAAGCATCCTATTTTATTGAAAAGGATGGTAGTTAAGATATTCATTGCAGGAATTCAGATTTAATCCCTTTATCTGAATGAGGAGATTGAAATTCACAGCCTCTGTTTAATTGTGCAAGTGTTAGAGCAGGGTGGGCAACTCCAGCTGCAGCAGTATCAATTGGCAAATGAAATGGAACTCCATAAAATCTTTGCCTCATGTTTGTAGTCAAAGACAAAGTCATGGGGTCATACTCTTTTGCTCTTTGTCAGTGAATATTTTTGTGTCTTACACTTAGGAGTACTTCAGAGAGACCTGTTTTGCTCTGCTGCACAGCTTGATGAAGGGAGGATAGGGAAGCTGTCTCAGAATTTCATAATGATTGTCTATCTGCTTTGCTCAAGCCGAGGTTTCCCAATGCGGGAACAGTGCTCTAACTACCAGGCAAGAAGTTCAGCTGTCATATCTTCTCTTTAATGAGCATTTAAAATACTGTATTCAGCGCTTCCAGACAAACAAACTGTCACGGAATGTCATTATAATAATGTCATGAATGCATTTACATGCCAATGTATATATTCAGATGATGCCTATGCTATCGAAAAGAACTGCACTCACCCACAGTTGCTGCCACTTGAGCTGTAAGAACATTAGCATTAACTATTAGCTTTTTTCTCACTGCTTTGCTGATCACTCAGTTTATAGTACTAAGCACTGTGCTGAGCAGTGAAAGCAATATGGTCCTGCCAGGTGGCACGTTTTTACTTAAGTTAATAAGTTAGCAGCTCATCTATCAGCTTGATAAAGCCTCTTTTTTATGTGCAGCTATGATGGTTGAAAAACATTAAAAGTCTTTCTCTGGATCCTGGAATTTCATTCTTCTGATTACTGTGGGGCATTGAGGGAGGCAGCTTACATAAATGCTAGGCAACTACAACTAAGCGGCTGCTCGGACATGCATCAAATACTCCTTCACAACCACAGAATGTCTCCAAGCAAAACCTTGCTGTTCAGTCACAAGCTGTTCATACACTGTATTATTTGCACACAAGAGGATAACAAGCCTCATCTCAGCTAAGTTCCCTGCATTGCTGTTTTCCAATGCAAACTACACGTCAACCATCCAGAAGCACAAGAGCCTTTTCTGGCTTGTCTGCATGTCATGCTTTGGGGAGTTCCTAGCCACTCAGAGACCACAGCTCACAGCTGCAGCTTTTGTCTTTTTCAGTTTTCGTTTTCGTTTGTTTCTACGGCATTAGAAGACTCATTCATTTTCTTTCAGCAGCTGAACTACTGTAAATGTTACAAAGAGTTTAATAACAGGGGTTGCTAAGAAAGTACAATGAATTCTCTCAGAAACCATCATCCAAGTATCGTACATTACAGACTGCCAGTGCTATCATCCATATCACAGATCAAGTGCTTGAGGGTGACAAAAGTTGGACTCATCGGACCATTCTGTATATGTTGCACTATGACAGAATGACAGATTATCCTCTGATATTAAATAGCAAAAAAGAAATTCTAAAAATCCTCACATGAGGTCATATCCTGAGTTTTATTTCTTGTCTTTTGGTTGTATTTCTTTTGGTGTGATTTTGCTCTAGCAAGTTCACATTATCTTTAGTTTGAAAGAAGGAGAGGGAGAAATAAAAATTAGGAAAGAAAACCTGAAGTGTGAAGAGTATGAATTATTTTTCCATAATTCATTTTTGGAAGAGATCAAAATAAGAATCTTTAGTTATTTCTCCCTTTCCAGATGTAGTATTGTAATCAGACTTCTGATGCTGAGGGCACATCAACAGATTATAGTGAATAGCATTGAAGTATCGAGGAATTTGAGCTCAAATCTTTGATTCTTGGATCACTTGCACTTCTGTTCACACCTTTTTTTTTTTATATTTCACTCTTTAAAAAATTCCTCCCTCCACCTCCACCTCAATTTTAAAGAGTTTCGACCTGTTTACTGGAATTATTCTGGAAGATCTAGTTATCCTGAGATGCATGTAAATAGTACTAAAAGCAACAGATCCCTCCACTACCTTTGAATGGGAATCTTTTATACTTAAATTGTGGACTGTGAAAAATTATTGTTAACTAATAGCCCATAGTCGTATTTTGACTTTTTCAGTTCTTTGAGTTTGTCATTAATGAAGTTTATTTCTCTTAGGAAATATCCAAATAGAGGACCTTTAATCCTCTTTCCATAAGCAGAGACTATCAGTAGTCTCATTGCATTTCCTACCCTATGCATACCTAGGTTGATACCAATGAAATTCATTATGTAGCTACTGGAGTGAGATCACTGAACACTGACCATAAAAATATTCTCTAGGGAATCCAAACTAGAAATATCCAGTATCGATGCTAGGTTACATTTTGGCTGGACTGAAAAAGAAATTTAGGCTTTGATCAGAACATCCCAAGAACTCTGCATTTTTGGTGCAGAAGACTATGCATTCATCTTTGTCCTGGTCTGAGTTAAAACAGAACTAATCCCATTCAGTGATTTTACTTTTCAACTCAGTCGCTCCTAACTAGCTGCATTTTCTGAAGTTAATGGCAGGTTTTTGCAGACAGTGTCTGCTTCCAGCAGTGACAATGCTCAATGTTTAGAGTGGTGTGCAGAAAGGTAGACCAAGGTCAGTGATAAATTTTATGTACCATATCGGGGGTGCAAAAAGTAAAAGGCCGCGCCTGCAGGGAGGAGTGTCCAGGACAGGTGACCCTAAACTGACCAACAAGGGATTCCATCCCATATACATCTTATTCAATATAAAGCTGAGGGATACGAGGGTCCAGCTCTCTTCTTCAAGGGCAGGCATCCAAAGAGGACTCTCTGTTCTGCCTTTGATCCCAATCCATGTATTCCTGAATCCAGTTCCAGAATCCAGTTCCAGAATCCAGCTCCTGAATCTGGGTTCCTGTCTGCCACTGTGTCCCGTCGGGGACTTCCCCAGTGCCAGCTCCACAGCATCAGTGGTGATGGTGACATAATTGCCATCAAGGAGGTTGAGTTCGATACTGGGTTTATATATATGTTTGTATATATTTGTATATATTACGTTTTATTATTATTATTATTCTTTTCATTAAAGTTGTTCTAGCTTTCTTTTCTAATAGATAAGTCTCTTTCCCTTATTCCCTTTTTCTTCCTGTTTGGGAATGGAGAGGGATTAATAAAGAGCATCTATTATAGGTCCAGTGGACAGCCCTGACTCTAAACTTTGACAATCTTTTAAAACTGTGTTGCTTGACTCAGTGCTATATCCATTTTAGAAATCATTTTCTGAAGTGAAAAAAAAGTGTTGGAAATTACAGCTGAGAGGGTGAAGCATATGTACAGTAAAACATTTAAACGTATGTATTAATCATAAATCAAAAAAAGGACTGAGAATTGGTGTCCGCTCAAGGAAGATGACGAGACAGGGAGTAAAGTGTGTGTTTTCTAAATATCCGCTTCACCAAAGCTCAGAACTACTCAAAGTGCAAATGAACAGCTGGCATGTGGAGAAAAGAAGCAAAATGGGTATTTTTCTACACTAACACTCTGAATAAGCCCACTCATTCTTCTGACACAGTGGGAGAGTGGAAGACACTCAGAAGCAGGCTGGATGTGTAAATGTGAACTTATATTAACAGACCAGTCATCATTAAGCTTTCCTTAGGTTTCCTAATTAACACAATTTAAAATAAAAACAACAATCAAATGGACTTGACAATGCTTTGAAGCATCTTGTTATTCACAGCAATTTGTTTATGAATATTTATTTCTCATGCACTAATTGAGACTAGGAATGCATTGATAAGGCTGCTTTATTGCTTCATTTTCAGTATATCAGTGTTGAATGTGCAATCGCACAGCTGGGTACGATTCTGAGCAGTTCAGTCACCTGAACAGAGGTGGCTATACTGAAAGTCAAACACAGTTCTTGGCCTCTTCTTTAATGTGCATCTCTCATTAGCCAAAGAGGACCATTTAGAATCAATGAATTGGTGGAATTTACCTTATATACACTGTTTATGCTCATTTATAACAACGCAGTGATTTTATAATTCAGAAGACAAAGGAATGGTTCCAGGCCAATAATATATGTAGTACACAGGAGAGTAAATGAAAACAGGAAAAGAGTTAGTTCGGGGAGAAAAAATCAGTAAAGTGAGTGACGATTTTTAGTGATTTAAATGCAAAAAATTATTTGTGAGAAGAATACATTAGAGAGACAGATCTGAAGTATTGACAGTAATTGAGGAGATTGTACAGAGACTGGAGTGAAAAAAAATCCTTTGTGATGCAAAGAGCAAAAAGGTTGTTTCTGTTGGTTTCTCTACAGATTTAAATTACCTTTTCCTTAGGATTGCCGGGAATTTAATATTTCGTTGAAGAAGAAATTTTTTTCCAGGCAGTCAATATAAATCAAACACTGAGTTCATATACTTGGCTTTGCTGAATGCCCTTGAGCACAACTCTTCACCCTTCTAGCCTGCTTCCCACCATGCTTTTCTTGACAAGCTGTCCTGGACAACAAGGAATTCACAGCATCCACACAGTGCCTAGCACATTCATGTTAGGGCACATGGGCACAACTAGAATACAAATAATAATGTGCCTTTCTCCGCAGCCATGAGGGTCTTATCATGAGGTAATATGTTAAAAAAACTCTGAAAGCTTCACTAGGAGGCTCCTTCACATTCATTTTTTTCCTTGTGATTGTATTAAACTGACTGTTAATAACTGGCTTCATTTAAAGTTGCTAAAAAGAAATGTTATTTGTGTAATGTTTCATGAACATGTATTACCAATAAATGAAACAATGCAGCTAAATAATTTTTTGAGGGGGTTGTTTAAAAAAGAAATGCCATTGTACTGGTTGTCCAGTTGCAGTAGGAAATGAAACTGCATCTGTCATCTACACAAAAGAAGGCAAAACCTACCTACCACTATATTCCCCTGAAAGCATGAGTCACGGACCTATTGAGAACAAAATATGGATGTC
Organism: Baryphthengus martii; assembly: GCA_013396935.1. Taxonomy (NCBI): domain Eukaryota; kingdom Metazoa; phylum Chordata; class Aves; order Coraciiformes; family Momotidae; genus Baryphthengus; species Baryphthengus martii. The sequence continues at coordinate 19,549 of VWZK01020120.1, forward strand.
AGATGGTTAGCCCCTCAGGCTGTCTGGCAACCTGCTTCCTGCTCAGAAAGAGGTAACAGCTGCTTCATATAAGACTAATAAGGATGATAGAAAATCCTAAACTGGCATGCACAGCTCCGCACCTGAAGAAAAGAGGCAAAACAGGCTGTATTTGAACATCAGGAAACAAATAAATCCTAGTAGTGGGCTTGTAAGCAGGCACTGGGTGGCCCTTATTTATGAAGAATTGAGGAAAATTCAGGTCCTTCATTTGTTTTAGTAAAGCTTTTTTGTTTGTTTGTTTTTTACATTTTGCTTTTACCCTGTTAAAAATGTAAATCTTCAATGGTCTTTTACACTGTCTACATTATATTTGTGTTCTTATACTGGGGATTTTAAAAAGAGTTAAGGGAGTTCAGTTGCCTGCTTAGATAATCCCACTCTGTTCTGTAGGCAGCCAGTTCTGGGACTCTATGAAGAAGAAAGTCATAGCGCAACAATTCAAGAAACTCAAGATACTGCAGGAACTTTAAGATCCAAAACTTTCACTTACTGGGGGCAAAAGGTCAGAAGATGGACCAAAAGTTCCCTATTAATCTAGAACATGGTTTGCTTTTGAAGTTGTGAAAATTAAAGGATTTGGTGTGGATTTCATAAAAAAAAATATTAAAAATAAAAAAAAAAAATGTTGAAAGGAACTGTTTTTGGTAGATAATTCCAGTTACTGATCAGTCAGAAACAGTGTCTATGGAAGCACAGAAGGGTGGACCCAAAGTATACATAGCCTTGCAACCTGTGGCTGACCTGTTGGATTATTTTGAAAGAGAAAAAAACCAAACAATTGTGGGAACACTAACGTGATTTCAAAAATGTGACTTTGTGATTTTCACAAAAATTCTTAATTATGTTGAAACATTACTGAAAAAAAAAACCATAAAGGTATGAGATTGGAAACAAACAAAAGCAAGCTTTGATTATTGTTTTCTAATTCAAAATACTTTTCATTATGACACTTTTTTTGAAGAGGAGAAGGCTTGGAGATGACATGTTTTACTCCCTGTCAAAAGTAATGTTTTGTATAAACTAGAGTGTTTTTTTTTAAAAAAACCTTCTTGTTTCACCAAGAAGCTAAAATAAATCTTGGCTGGACCTCAAACAGGTGCTTTGTTTTTTTCACTTGCAGAACTTTCAGGAAAAAAAAAGAATCCTTTGTTCACACAGCTGTAGCGAGGCAGAGGGGCAGGGGTAGCTGATGAGAGGGAAGATGCTGAAGTCTTTCTCAAGAGGTGTTGCAGTTAATGTACTTCAAGGTCTGTTACGCTTTAGCTGTTTTCGTTGTCCTTCCTTATAAAACAAAGGAATATGCTCCTTTTGCTTCTTTTTTGCTCCCCCTGCGCACAACACAGCTGATGGGGAAGTGATAACAGACCTTTGTAAACCAAGCATTAGATGTTGCAGGCCAACCCTGACAGAAGCCTTCAGGTGCACTTAGGAAAAGCTTTACATAGATCCTCATGCTTGTGGGAAGTTCGTAATTCAACGGGCTGAAATGAAGTGAAAAAATAGCCAATTATCATTGAAATGGCTAGGCTTTTCTCACTCCTTCAGAAACCGAGTTATAAACAGTGCACCTGGCATAGCAGCACCTCTGCTCAGGTGCTAGCAGAACACCCACGGAAAATTTTTTTATTTGAGGAAAAATATTTTCAAATAGAGATCAGGTTCAAAATCCAAGACTCAATCCAGATGGAAAGGTTTAACTTGTCATTTTCCTTTCCATGACTTTACTTGTTTTCTATTATTAGCGTCAGGCCTCTCAGTAAAATTTAAATCAGCATAAAGGTTTCCCACCTGGGATGAGATACCTAGAAATAGAAATTTTTAACATTTGGGTAGTTTACTGCAGGCTTCCCCACTGACCTCTGAGGGGTTGAAACACTTCCTTCAGCTTCCAGCCTTTAAGGTAGATGAAGTGTTGTATTTCCTTCCACCCTTTTTCTGCCTCGCCTATTTGGATTTGGAAGTTGCTTGCAGCAGGCACCATTACAGAGTTTCACACCATCTGCTGCAGAGGTTTCCTCAACTTCCTCTAACAGCAATTGCCTTGTTCAGGCCCAAACCACGGCTTAAGCTCCTTGTAAATATGTACATTTGAGTGTTTCAATAAAAACAAGCCTCTAAATCCTTCACCCACAGCTGACAGAGTATGTAGAGTTGGTTAAAACAATTTTCTAGATTCAGGTTATAAAAAGATATTCAATGAAATTGTGTCAAAATCTCATAGAAATAGGGGAGTGTCTTAAATGTCACAAAGTATTTAAATGCTAATGGATGTCTGATTCACATATAAACGAACAAGATAATTTAGGAAATAAAAGTGACCTCCTTTCTCCATGCCTTATTGATTATGTGCCTGTAACACCTCAATGAATAGAATACCACCCACTTCTTCCATCAGGCCTTTTGCTCATTATGGATATTCTAAGCTATCTCTCAACCATCAACGCGTGTGTTTCAAATACGCAAGAGCTGTGATGGCTGAAGGACAAGCTTGTTATCTATTCAGGTAATGAACAGAGTTAAAACTGCAGTTGTTATATTAGATCCAGCAAGAAATTTAGCATTATCATCCAAGTGATATGACACATGCTTCTTTTATAAAAAGCTTTCAACACCTCTCTAAATTAGTTAATGAAGAAGAGAAAAAAAATCTGACAAATTATAGCAATAGCACGAAAGTAAAATATATGTCATCTTTGATTTAAAATATCTTTAAAGTATTATTCATATTAATACTTCCTTTAGGAACTTTCGTCTTTATAAGTATCCTGGTTATCATACCCAAGCAGAAGGTCTTCTCCTCCCAGCTCCCTGTCTGGAAGAACAGGGAGACTGGAGTACTCTCCTGTAGGTTTTATTGAAGAAAATTCTCATGAGGTTTTGTGGAATAAAAGATTAATCCAAAGGTTTGTTTCAGAAGCATTATTGCAAACAACTCTACAAATAGTAGAACTTCCAGTCTTCAAAAACCCAGGTATTTATGAAAATTACTTTCCTTTGAATCTTGCAAAAGGTTTGGATATGCATATTTTTCAAACATAAAGTCACTTTCTCAAGGCCAATTTAGTGTGTGCATGCCTTTCCAGTTCAAGCTTGTCTGACTCTCAGGTTACACCACATGTGAGTTGCTTTGGATGGACAAAACACAGCTCTGCAGAGCCCTCCAGCTCTCCAGCAATTTGATCTTTTTGATGATGATGGAAGACCCGAGGTCTAGCTGCACATTAGAGTACTACTATCTTGCAGGCTCTCAGACATCTATGTGGTAAAACATTCTGCACACGTAGTATTTTCTCAGATACTGTTGAGAAAGGCTCTTCTGGCAAGAGCTGCATAGGGATCACTGTCAGTGATCTCAGTAACACAGATGTTGACTGTTCCCCCCTTCTCTTTCAGAGATATGCATTGCCTGGGCTATGAAGTCGCATACTTTCATCTCACAGAAAAGCCAGTGTTTCCCACTCTTGCAAGTAGATAAGCGAAAAACGATAAAATTGGGAACAGTTAAACATACCGATTCTAAACACTTGGATAGCCGCTTACAAGGGTGTAGTCGTATTATACTCAAAAGTTTACTGAGTCATGCTTAGAGCCAGCTATAGTGATAATGTAAATGTACAAACCACAGGATTACAGGTCATGACTGAAAGAATGGATTCCCATAGTGTCCTTAGAAGTAAAATCACTGAAGATATGAAAAATTATGCAGGTTATTGCCACATTTTTAGAGGTACTGAAGCTTTCAGTTCATTTAAAATTTATGCTGTAAGTAGATGTGAATAAAAAAAAAAAACAGTGAATCTATCATTTTCAAAAATTACAAAAATTTGGCCTTCATATAGGTCAAATACAGATAGATATCTACACTGAACTTATGTCTTCGGCAATGATATGCAAATTTAAATTTCTAAATTTTTAAATATTTTCTTTTTAACATGTGCAAAATTCAGTCATTTGAAATAGGATTCCCTTTCCAGCTTAATTTTATATTTTGGAATAAAAGTATAGCTGAAATTTTAATATTTTATTGTTGGGGTTCAAAATGTTTCATTTACATTTTTTTTTTTTTGTAAAGAAAATACTTTTATTTTGGTTGGGTACAATTAAAATATTTTCCAATGTTTTCCAGCTCAGCTGGTGGATCAAGAATAAATTATCTAAACCACTTTGTGATTAAATATGGGATTTGACTGGTAGACTATTTCTTCTCCAAACTTCCTCTGCAGACAAAACAGAGGCAGGTGTTTCAGTTGTTCAATTAATCCTTGCAGCTTTGATTCCTCTCTGTTCTGAGGGTATAGTTTTCAACATCAGGATATTAATACATATATTCTGATGCAGCCTGCAGTCTGGGATACAGCAGACAGCTTTTTTATGCTAGGTCAGTGAAGGAAAGAGGCTCACCAAGGATACTGCAGTTCTGATGACTGCTGCAAAACAATTCAAAATTCCCAGATAATGTCATAAGGAGTCAAACTTATCAATACAAATCAAATTCTTCTGAAATGTGTGATCAGACAAAGCAACATGTCCTCAATCTTTGCACAGGAAAGTCAGGAAAGAAGTGGCTTTCTGTACCTTTCATCTCTGATGTGTTCTTCTGTTAAAGGACAGGATTTATGAGATTATGAAAACAAACATTGTCCGAAAGCTTTCCTGTGTTCCCTAAAAGTGAATTAATGAATTAAGACCACTCTTTTCTCTTTTTGGCACTCCATCCTGCAAAATGGAGTGAATACACAATACAAAAACACCCACGAAGATCATCAATTATGAATTTCCATCCCACAAAATCCCACTTTGACCATTGTATCAGACAAATGTGATTCCTAAAATATTAGCGTAACATAATACATCATATATAGGAATTATAGTAGCAGGTATCAGTGAGGAGAGAAGTTACTTTTCAGGATTAAGTACATAGAGGTCTGCCTAGGTGTTTTCTTCCTGTCACAGGTTCTGCAATCTATTTATCCAAATATTCTCCAAAATAATTTGCCAGTTATATTTAGCAGTCAGAACCATGAAAGCAATGTTGTAGAAATGGAGAATGTTTGATGGATTTTTTTTTTTCACCCTCATTTCTTCTGTAGTTCTATGCTATTTTAAAGATTAATCCTTTAAAACAAAAACTTTTTTTTCTCCTCCTTTTGCTAAAGAAGCCTGTATTTCTGAATAATGAAAAATGCAAAGAAATTACCTTTTTATTTCTGAAAACCAAACATCTAAATCTCAGCAACAATTAATACACAAGAGTGCATATACCACAAAAGATCATTATCATCAAATCTAAAGTGAGTGAACATATGGTGCTAGAATAAATCAACACAGAAGTAGTATAAATAACAACACCAAGTCATTAGGTAAATAGAGAGGAAAGGAAGATAACATTGCATGAAATAACTGGTGACAGGATATCATTTGTGAAGAAAGTTTACATTTAATGATGTTTCTCTTTTCTGTGGTGCTACTGAGGGTAACATACGATGCCAGTGATGCGGACATAATTTAAGTGCATTTTTCTAATTAAGTGAAATGGCCTTCAAAGCAATGGTGAGGAGGTCATAAAAGCGAAATGCTGCTGTTGAGATTCAGACTAGAGCTGTGGCTCTGATTATGGCATCCAGGACTATCCAAGGCATGGAGAAGGTTAATGTGTTCTCCTCCCCATGCCTCTCACATCACCCCTCCCCTCTCTGTATCCAAGCAAATGGCCCACAGGACTGCAGAGAGAGGCAGCTTGTTAAGCCGTTGCTGTACTCACTCAGGACATCTAAGACCATAAAGTCATAATAGCCTGCTGCAGACTGATATTATAATTGACAGAGCTGCCCTAAAACAAGTGCATTGCTTCAGGATTCTGGACACATTGAGTTTGGGGAAATTCAGGAGCTAGGCAATGCATTGCTTACATATAGGATGACATTACAGTAAAAGGATCCTGAAGCATTAGAATATATCAAACACTTTGGATAGTAACCGTCTTGAATTTTAATTTGGCACAAGGTCAACTATGACTGCCAGCTTTGAGAGGGAGGAGGGGAAAGGATTGATATCAGTAGAAAGGGTGCTGCTTAGAATTGTTTCTTTGGAGACAGAAATAGCATGAAGCTGATGGAAGCAGCTCCGGGGAGAAATAACATTCCCTAGTGAAATCTAACAGAAATAGCCCATACAGTACTTTCACCATGACAGAGTGAACGGTGACAGTGCACAGAGGGTATTTCTATGCCCAAAATTGCTGAGAAGCAGTAAGAGCAGGAGACATGTTACAAAATCAACATGACAAAGTGAGCAATTAGGCTTTCATGAAACAGAGGACAGAATTTTTCTGCACCCTGTCATCAGCTCTCAAGGCTAAGGGTGATGCGTATGACCTTACACAGGCTGATCGCAACAGGCCATGCTGGGTCGGGACCTACTGAGTTGTTTCCTTCAGTGCAGGTAGTGGAGTTCGTTCCAAATGTAGCTACTCTGAGGCATTAAACAAATAAAACATAGTATGCATTAAAATTACATTATTAAGGCTACAAAGGTTACAGAGTCAAGCACTCCAAAGCTACTTCTGCAACCTTAATTCAGTCCACATTGTGTTTCTACATCTTCCCATGACTGTCCCTCATACTTCTACACCATATATATGCCTTATAATAAATTTTGTTCATAACATCACAGCAGTGGCACAAGAGCTTGCAGATAATATTACATACATGATATTGAAGATCTCATATAGGAACTATCTACTCATCCTTTATTTTATCTTCATGGTTTAATATGTGGTCCCAGTATATATTTATAGGACAATATGTGAACTTCTCAGACTTAATCCCTGTCTTTTTGACTCAGACTAATGTGACATTACATTAGATGTCTCAATGGGGCACTCACATTAGGAGGATATGGTCTCTCTGGCAATAGAGAGATTAACTGTTGCTATACAGAGATGGAAGTAGTGATGTGTCATTTGCCTCTGAATCCAGAGAGGCTCTTCTGTAAACAGGTAAATAAACAGATAGAGGAAAAAAATGCCTAAACTCCAATTAAAATCACATGAAATCCACTGAGATGGTAAGTCTCTCCACTAGCAAGACCCAACTAAAATGAGCATCCTTCCTTCCCTGTAAAACTCTATTTTTGCCACAATTATCACCAACAAAAAAGTTGCCATATACTAGCCGCTATCAAGAAGCTCCACCAAAAGCAAGGAAACAAGTTAGAAATTGCCCTAGCAATAATTTAATCACACCCTCTGGGAAGGGCACTCTCATCAGGTCAGGTTTTCTCAAGTCCCAGCATCAACAAATTTCTATCATTAAACCTTTTCTAACACAATCAGTGTTTGAACAGGAAACCTGTTAGCAAAAGCTACAGGTACAGATGAAAGTAGCAATGAAGATTCACTAAATCAGCATTGTTCCAACATTTGACTGGGCTCTTGACTGGGGATTGCATTTCTCTGGGCTTTATGTCTGAGGTTTCATACCAGTAGCTTTTCTCTGACATTCCTGTGCCAAATGTCTTATTCTTAAAAATTTTCCCAAGGTTGAACCGTAGCCAGCTCGACACTGCTGAACTCTTACCTCAGGCCACGGTTTGTGTTTAGAAATAAGTTCAGTCGCTCTGGTAACCAAAACAGCCTTAAGTTATGTTTAGCCCATGAATCCCCATAAATGTTGCCTGAGAATAACCTACAGGCAGAAATATTTCATCAAAATAATTTTGCAACAAAACAGGAATCAAACCCACAGCAAAACCCAAAAGCCAAGAGAGGGGACATGTTAATGGTTATATATCAAAGCTTCTTTGTCAAGAGATTTTACTAACTGAGTATCCACTTAAACCACCTTTTCTTCTGATTTGTACCAGTATAATACCAGACCAGAAGAGAACAGCTTAGAAACTTAAACTTTAGGACCTTAGCCTTTATTCAGAGGAGCTTTTGACTTTCTCCAGTGTAACTAAAGGCTGTAAGAATTCGGCACCTTTTTTATTTAGGACCATGAAAGCAAATAACATTATTAATTTCAGGAAGTTCAACAAGGCCAAATGCAAGACCCTGCACCTGGGTCAGGGCAATCCCCAGTATCAATACAGACCAAGGGATGAATGGATTAAGAACAATCCTATGGAGTATGACCTGTGGGTACTGGTGGATGAAAAACTGGACTTGACTTGGCAATGTGCATTTGCAGCCCAGAAAGCCAGCTGGATCCTGGGCTACAGCACAAGAAGCATGGCCAGCAGGTCAAGGGAGATGATTTACTCTGCTCCTGTGAGAGCCCACCTGGAGTACTGTATCCAGCTCTGGTGTCCTTAGAACAGGAAAGACATACACCTGTTGGAGCGGGTCCAGAGAAGGTCACAAAAATGATCAGAGGGCTGGAACACCTCTGCAATGAAGAAAGGCTATGATAGTTGGGGTTGTTCAGGCTGGAGAAGAGAAGGCTCTGGGGAGACGTTATTGTGGCCTTTCAGTAGATAAGGAGGTTTATAAGAAAAAGAGAGAGAGACTTTTTACTATGGCCTGTACTGATGGCTTTAAAATGAAAGGGGGTAGATTTAGATTGGACGTAGGAAATTCTGTACCATGAGAGTGGTGAAACACTGGCACAAATTGCCCAGAGAAGTTGTGGATGTGTCATCCTTGGAAGAGTTCAAGGCCATATTGGACAGGGCTTTGAGCAACCTGATCTAGTGAAAGATGCTCCTGCCCATGGTGGGGTAGTTGGACTAAAGGATCTTTAAATGTCCCTTCCAACCCAAACTAATCTCTGATTATAAACAATAAATAAATTCTGCAGCACACAAAAATTTTACCTCTGCAAGTACAGCTCTCTGTGATATTCTTAATGAGATTTTCCTTACAGCTATCAACTTTCGACTATTCTGCTGTAGTAAGAAACATCTGTTATTTATTCCAGTTTTTATTATGATTCATTATTTATGGGCTAGCACCTATCAGTTTTACATTGTGACCACCAGGATAGACACTGCACAAACATCAACAAATGCCAACCAGCCTGGTTTACAAATAAAAGTATTATATCTAGATAGAAGAAACAGACAACAGCTCCAACACATTTTAATGAAGCAAAGAGCATTTTACAAGTATATTTTTTTTCTCACAGTGTCCCTGTGAAATAATGCAGTAGGATATTTTCTATCATAGCATTGCATTATCCAATGATTGCTAGGCATCACAATAAAAATTCAAATACAATAAAAAAATTAAATTCAAGTGCAATAGATTTTTTTTTTTGATTGTAGAGTTAACATATAACAGCATATCAAATAAGCTTCAAAAATGATGAATGTTGTATGGGGTTTCCAGAAAATAAAATGTCTTTTGTTTGTAAGACAGTACATATCCATGATTATTTCTTTCCAAATTTTACCCCATATTATTCTTTATCTTTTCCTTGTCTAAGTGACTCAAGCTGTCAAAAAAAAGAGAGGAAATAATTCCAATGCAGAAGCAAATAAGAGAAATAAAGTGGAGCAAAAGAGAAAACTATGAAAAGTAAAATATTAGCCATTCACCTGCCTTTGTGGCACTGCAGCTTTGTAAATTATGGATTATATTTAAATCTTTCATGGTCTACTTTCTTCCTTTGGCCTTGAGTTTGGCCAAAAAACCCTTATCCTTCCTAATTTTTTTTTCCCTCATTGATGAAAAAATGAACACATTATTAATTAAGCCAGGTAGTGGATTATGGGATGTGCAAGGCAGGAGCAGAGGTAAGCTGGTGCACAGTACAGTTCTGAGTCCTCTCCCATGCATCCTGTGATGGGCTTCCCCATCACCTCCAATCCTGCCAGCAGCTGCAGCAAGGCCAACACACAGATGTCACCCATTGCTTTTTTATACATACCCTGCCCTGAAAACTTTCTATCATAGCAAAGTTACAGCCTGAATAATGACACACCTCTTATTGTGGTAACAATCTGTAGTAACAGGTTTTTGATAGCATGATAGTAACTTGAAGTCCTTCTTTGTTTTGGTTTGGTTTTGGTTTATGAGCTTGGTTTTGGTTGTTTTTTTGTATTTGTTTGTTTCTTTGTTTTTCTTTTTTCTCTGCTCATTTTGTCCTCCTTTAACTTCAGGATCTTGAGTTTATTTGGTTTGTTATCCTACAGAATGCTAGAGGTAGCCTCATTTTTAACACATCACCATGAAAGATCATTTCAGAGAAACAGCTGAGTGAATAATGGATTTGGAAGATTCACTGACTGATGGAGAAGCAATTAGATGAGGTCAAACTGAAAAATACCCAAGCTATGTGGTTAAATTAAGATTTTTTTAGTTGTTACACTGAAATAAAAAATATTTTAGTTAATTTTGTAGTTACGTAAGTCTTGTGTTAAATCATTTAAATTTTATTTCAGCTGTTGTAAAAAAGAGAGAATGAAGTGGAGTATTGAAATTCAATGTTACGCGTATTCCAAAATCTACTCCTCCATTTTTTTTCAACAAAAATTCCAAAACACTTAGCAAATTCAATCCAATTGTGATAGCTGCTTAAGAAGTACATTTGCATTTTTTATCAGTACTAACATTTTAGATGTAAAATGAAACCACTGTTTCAGTGGCTCTAATTTACCACTTTATTTATGTGGACCATTTTGAAGGACTGGGATTTCACGCTTGCCTGGAACAAAAACAGATAAGAAAACTCTTTCTGGAGGAGAACATCTAAGTCTCCATTGCTCTCCTGAGAGGAGACCTTGCTCTGACAGAGGCTGATTTATTAACAGTTTATAACTCATGATGTGTTCAGAGTAAGCATATAATTCCTCTCTGACCACCTAATCCCTCTGAAGCAAAGATAACTGGTTATCCTTATCTGGGCTTGCATAAATTCACATATTAGTTTTAAAACTAGATACTGTATCTGGTATTGCTGAGTTTGACATTCTGACTTCAGTCTGAAAGAATGTCATAGCTGAATCTTAGCAACCTTTTCTTACATAGCCCAGGAGCTGACTTAGCATTCGAGTGCACCAAACAACTGCCTTGCCCAAAAATAGTATTAATGGTAATTTAGCTATTTGAAAGTCAAATTGCTTAAATGATTTTGCTGAAAGAAATCAGGATAGAAGGGCTAAGCAACTAATGTTGGAGATCATTTTGTCCAATCAAGAATCAATAAAAACAGAAGCAGTAAGCAGTCATATTTCCTCAGCTTTCCTCCACTCCTGAAAAACGTATCTATTTGAGAGGTGGTGGACAAAAGCTTTACCTATCTGCTTTTAATCAAGCACCAGAAAATACTATGTTTGATCTAAGGGGAGCAGAGGACTTCTGGGATTTGTTGGCTGCATATGGGCTGACAAACACAAAGCAGAAAGGTTTCAGAGCATTTTTGATAGGGAATTAAACTGAATGGTGGATCACTGACAGATTTAGATAATAAAGATAATAGAGAAAAAAAAAATTAAAACAATTTATCAATCCAAGAAGCAATATACATTCTGCCTGACTGTTCCAGTCCTGTGTTTGTAAATTTTAAGGCTGTTATAGGATGATAACAGAGAGTCCTGCAACAGAGTTGCTTTTTAAAGCACTGAGCGAGAAATTATATTTCATCTGATTTGGTGCAATGCTTTGCTAAAAAAAAAAAAGAAGGGAAAAAAGAAAAAGGGAAAAAAGAAGAAAGAGAAAAGAAACAAAGAAAAAGAAAAAAAAAAAAAAGAAGAAAATGAGATCAAGAAACCTAACAAAATAATAGAGAAAAAGGAGAAAGGCATATGAAGAAGCAGAGGAAAACACTAAGAGGATGAATTAACACAGTGAAAAAGAGCATAAACACAAAAGATGGAGGGTAGGCAGGGAACAGCAAATGTGAACTCTCTTAAAAGAGAAATTATACTTAATTTCTACAGTCTGGAGAGGCTTAGCAAAGTAATCTATTAGTGAAGAATGGTGTCACTGATGTTAAGGGAAATAGCTACTCACTGTGGAAATAAAAATGAAGTGAGAACTGTTCTGGGCAAAGGGGTAATTGCATTGCTGTTTTTGCTTCATGAGCTGGAAACGCACCTTCTCTTTCTGCCCTCATAGACTCTCACTCCTCTGGTGGTCTTGATTTTCCTCTTCACAACTATACATGACTAATTTGTGCCCGTTTATCCTTATACTGGCAGCATTCATTAGCTAAAATGTGTCTTGTCTCTTTTTCTGTCTGCTCTTACATATTCAGAGGGTGGTCATACTCCTTATCTGCCCCCAACTTGTAAAAGCAAAGTACATTTAATCCCAGGAACCCTTTTTAGCCCTTGCTAAATTTGAATTTATTTGTTTAACATGGCTTTCCAGAAGTGTATTCCACAGTCGAGATAGAGTCTCAGAGGCTATATCTGCATGGGAATGTAAGAAACAGGGTTCAAACTCTCAGTTTTTCACACTCACTTTGAATTCAAGAGCTTTATAAAAACTACACAGAGGAACAGAACCAGATTACAAGATTATATTTGGTTATTTTGCATCTACATAACATTAATGGATCACAGTCATCCTGTAATCAGATAATCATGTTCAGCAAATATTTTTTTCATCTTAATCTCGAAAGTCATGATCTTCTTCATATTCTGTTACTCCCATTGTCATTTATCTTTTTCATCCTGTATGATGTTTGACCATACTCCATAGTGGTAATTCCTTTGTGTCATCATGAATTTTTAACACAATACTTGCATATGAGCCAAGATTAGTAATGAAAATATTATATGGAATAAGTCTCTAATCTAATATTTAAGATAATTGTCTAACCAACATTTTACTTCAACATTTCACTTTTTCTTCTTTAAGTTTATTCTTTATCCAATTTTAAACTCTTGTACTAATCCCTGACTTCTCTATTTAACCAACAATTTCCTTTGTGGAGTTGTATCAGATGTTTTGTAACAGTCTGAGTAGATTAGATTCATTTCATTTCATTTGTTCAGAAAATCAAAGGAAAATATCATCTTAATCCAGCATGATCAAGTCAGTCTTTGGTAAATCTGTGTTGTATTTTATGACATTTTTTTCTGTCTTTAATTACCTTCAAAATCTCTTCTGAAGTATTTTCTAAAACTGAGGTCAGAAACATGAAAGAAAGGGGGTTTTTGTTTGTTTTACAGGCTATGTCATAGCCAGAGCTCTTTCATCTTTTTCCTTAACCTCATTGTACAATGCCTCTGCTTCTCTCTTTTATGAAATTAGTGAAAATTACAGTTTCACTTTTAATTTCAGTTTTATTTTTGGAAATTCTTATTTTATTTTAAAACTTTCTGACCTCAGAAACACAGCATTTTCTGAGTATGTTTTGCTAACTCCTAGCACCATCATTTGGGTGCAGAATTGGCAATAAATCAATTCTATTATCTCCAGTTGGCAGGAATCTCAAAGCCACAAGACAACCTGATCTTAATTACTTGCATCTTCATTCACTCAGCTAGATACAAACAGAAGAAAACTTTGTGCTTGGGAAGGTGGACTGTTGGACACTTAAGAGTTCTGTGTTGGCTTTAGCTGAGATAATTTTCTTTGTAGTAGCTAGTATGGGGCTATGTTTTGGTTTTGTGCTGGAAGCAGTGTTGATCAGCAGAGACGTTTTAGCTCTTGCTGAGCACTGGCTTGCACAGAGTAAATGCCTGTTCCTCTTCTCACACCACTTCACCAGCAAATAGGCTGGAGGTGCACAAAAAGCTGGGAGGAGACATTATGTATGATGAAGTCCTGCTTTCCTGGAGATGGCTGAACACCTGCCTGCCAATGGGAAGTGGTGAATGAATTATTTGTTTTGTTTTGCTTGCATGTGTGGCTTTTGCTTTACCTATTAAACTGCCTCTATCTCAAACCATGAGTTTTCTCACTTTTTACTCTTCTGATTCTCTCCCCCACCCCTCTGTGGCAGAGTAAGTGAGCAGCTCTGTGGGGCTTATCTGCTGGCTGAAGTTAAAACACAACATGTTCATAAGGCTACAACTGTATTTCTAGATCTGTTCTCATCTTTACCTTGTAACTTTCACAGAATATTTAGCAAATTTAAAGACTTAATTACCAACATCCAGGACATGCTGTGCATATGAAGTGCTGGGGTCTGCACCAGCACTGACTGGGATAGTGAAGAAGAAGTAGTAATAGTCAAAATGACTGCAGCAGTGTCTGTAATTGATGAACAGCAGTTAGTAAGCAGCAGAGCTCCATGCCCCTACCCCTAGAGGCAGTATGAAGACTGTGATTCATCCATGTGTCAGGGGACCAAGTGAAGTGCTAGGGTCTGAACCCCGAGCCCTGAAGTGAACTTGACACCTGGATGAATTTCACAACCAGGTCAAAGGGGCTAAGGCTGCCCAGGTGCCTCCTGTTGGAATCAAGGGCAAGATTGGGTTGGCCCCTGTGTCTGCCACCAAGATCTTTTAGCTCTGCTGCTGGCTGCAACCCAGTAGGCATTGAGTGGTGGGGACACGTGCCATACCAGACGCTGATGTAAGGGATAGCCCCCTCGGTTGTAAGAGGGCCATCCAGGAGGGGAGGCCAGGCCAAGCACACCCTGAAATGATGAGAAACACCTGCCACTTAGGTGGTGATTAGAGGGTGGAGATAAAAGGCCAATAGAGCACCTTATGAGGTAGCTGCTGCTGGGAGCTGCTGCTGCTGCTGGGAGCTGCTGCTGCTGCAGGAGGGGTTTGTGAGTAGTTTTGTGGAGTCAAGGATAATGGATTAGGTAACATATCTTTCTGGTATTTGTTGGATTGGTTTGGCCTGGCTATGTTGGGATATGGGGCATGGTTGATATCTCCTTATGTTACTGTATTTTTGGCCTAGTTTGCCTTTTCTGTTGTCACCTGCAGTGAGTGGGTTTATTAATTCTTTTTTTCCCTCCATGGTTGGCTATGCTATATTGTTTATGGGGTCTGTAGAAACAGATAATAAAACCTGCATGAGTTTCACTGTATGTTTTCTGCTGATGGCTGCCTCCTTTTTGTTGGGCCACGTAGTTAGTAAAACAGCACAGTACAGTTCAATGATGACTAAAGACCAGTTAAATATCTGGAATGAAGAATAAGGCAGCAACATCATTTCTGAAACAGCAATATGCTTACTAGAAGTATCAGGGAAATATACAACCACCTATGTCCTCTGGCAAATTCATCAGCCTTATTTCTCCTCCAAAACTTCCTCAAAAGTCCACTTTCTTCCTATCAGCCCTGTCTCCCAAAGCTGACCTGTCTTGAATTATCACATTCCTCTTGCCATTTCAAAACTACACTGCTGCTTTCTGTCTATTTTTATTTATTTAAGCTCTCATAAGCTCTTTCATCTGTTAAGAAGCCACTTTGCTTCCACATTAAAATTTCATGTTGCCTGTAGAACCGAAAAACCTGAGGCTGGGCCACTTTCCTCACCTTCTGCCCACAGAGTAAAGTGTAAGGCTTCCTAGTGAAAAATTATATGGATAAAACAACAGAAGAAAAAGAAAAGAAGAAAGTACATATAATAAGAGCAAGTATTCTTCACATCATTAAAAGCTCCATTGAAAAACCAGTCAAGGACTATGATGAGGAACAAAATATGAGTTTGTATCAGAAGTAATAGACTTGACCTCTCTCTTGCACATAGGCAGTTGCACTTGTTTCAAAAGGCATTAGTAAAACAGTGTTTCCACAAACAGTGACTCTGCACCAAACTCTGAGATGATTTGATGAACAGGGGATTGCTCTGGCGCAGGATCCCAACAAAATGTCAACATATCCCGTTAGTAAAAAGAAGGCAGTGGATAAAGCAAAAAATATCCCCAGTTTTCAGATGAAAGGTTCTGTGTATGAAATAATGAACTAGCATTGATGTTTTAAATGTATTACACATTTTGCTATCACCAATTTACTGCTGCTGGTTGCTTCCACAGATTTGTGGTCAAAATATGCCAGTTTCTGCTCTGCAAAGTTATGGTGATGGGCCTCACCCATCTTCTAATCTGCTTGTCACTACTAATACAATCTTCAAGCTGATTTTGATTTGGAATTTTAACCTGTAAAGCTCCTATACTAGAAGTAGCCTTCAGTCAAATAAATTAACAATCACAGTACTTTAACACACACACACACAGTTTCTATAACTCCTTTAAAATTAGTTATTTAAAGTGCTTCTAACTTATTTTTTTTCTGCTAAGCATCTTTCATCAATGAAATAATATTAGCAGACTAGATCAAACATGAAATGGATAGATGATAGTATAGTAACACTGAGTATTACAATAATGGGCTTGAATTTTTCACTGTTCCCATTATAGCCGTGTTGTTTAGGGGTCACAGTTGAATCACTGTAGATTGTATTGGAATGAAACTGTAATTACAAAATTCCTGGGTTATCAAGAGTTTTGCAAAGCAATTTTTGAAGTACCAGGGGGAGAAAATTGGTTGGGTTTTTTAACTGGTTGCACATATTCTTCTTTCATTCCTTTTGGTTGCTTTGAAAAAAAACCCCACACTTTTTCTTCTTTTTAATACAGAATGTTCTTTGGGAAGACTTCTACACTTCTGGTTATTTTGTGGGTATTTTGTTTGAAACATTGGATATTTTTCCATATTGAGAATAAAATAGCTACCAAGCAGATGCACTAGCTACTCAAAAATACTCCCTCCTGCTACACCAACAGAAGACTGTACTGTTGATTGCCACTGCTTAATATGATCTCCTACACATTTAGAAAGCCATGATTTCTAGAGTGAAATACCCAGTTCACAGTTCACTGAAATGAGGCTTGGCATTCAGATTGCTAGCCTGGCTGTAATCACCCTTTGAGTTATAGAGCTTGTAAATCACATATCAAAACATGGGAACACATCAATTAATGTTCTACTGGAAACAAATCAAGGACAAGCCTACAGTGTGATTTTCTGCCAGCTTTATTTTGAATAGACATGGGGGAAAAGCGAAATATTTGGTCACAGCCTTTATTTACCCAATCTGTCTTATATACTATTGCATAATGCTATCACAATATTAATATGCAAATTACCACTCAAATGAAAGCCATGCTTTCCCCATTGATTTTCAGCAGAGCTTCTGTTACAAAGAAAAATACTTAGCACTTATATTCCCTTTTCATCTTCAAAACTCTTCTAGTACATTTTAATTAATCCGTTTTCTTTCATTTTTCTGACTCTGCATTAGGTTTTCTATCTCCTTTACTCTCAAGGTTGTGTCTTCCTCTCAATGTTTTTCCAAGACTTTTCATGTTTTCAAAAACAGTCTCCATCACATCTCTTTTTACAGCTAGAAAGCAGACCTCAGGAGACTGGCCAGAAGAAAAGGCTGGACAAGGGCAGAAGTTGTTACCAAGGTCAAAAAGAAACAAAGGAACTCTATTTCCAGGGAATAATAAACAGTGGTCTCATCTGCTGCTGCTTTTTCTTAGGAGGTCTGGTCTAGGCAATCTCTGAACAACTGGTAAAGTGACTCCTTTGTAGGACATCGTGCAAGATTGAATTGGGTTTACATGACAAGGTTTTAGTAGTTGGGGGTGGGGGCTACAGGGGTGGCTTATATGAGAAGTTACTAGAAGCTTCCTCAGTGTCCGATGGAGCCAATGCCAGCTGGCTCCAAGATGGACCCACTGCTGGTCAAGGCCGAGTCCATCAGCAGTAGTGGTAGCACTTCTGTGATAACATATTTTAAAAGGGGAAAAAAAACCCCTGTGCAACAGCAATTGCAGACAGAGAGAGCAGTGAGAATAAGTCAGAGAAACCATTCTGAAGACACCAGGTCAGTGAAGGAGAAAGAGAAAGATGTGCTCCAGGCACCGGAGAGGATTTCTCCGCAGCTCACTGTGGAGACCATGGTGAGGTAGGCTGTGCCCCTGCAGCCCATGGAGATTAACAGTGGAGTCTGTGAGAAGGACTCACATTGAAGAAGTTTGTGGAGGACTGTCTGCTGTGGGAGGAACCCTACACTGAGGCTGATGAAGAGTGTTAGGAGTCCTTCTTCTGAGGAGGAAAAAGTGGCAGAAACATGTAATGACCTGACTGCAACCCCCGTTCCCATCCATTTCTACTCCCTGGGAGGAGCTGGAGAATTTCAGAGTAAGGATATGCGCAGGAAGAAGAAAGGGGTAGGGGTGAAGGTGTTTTTAAGATTAGGTTTTATGTCTCAGTATCCTACTCTTGATTTGATTGGTAATAAACTAATTTCCCCAAGTCAAATCTGTTTTTCCTGTGACAGTAACTAGTAAGTGATCTCTTCCTTTCCTTATCTTGACACGTGAGCCTTTTATTGTATCTTCTCTCCCTCGTCCAGCTGAGGAGGGGAGTGATAGAGGAGCTTTAGTGGGAACCTGGCATCCAGCCAGGGTCAACCCACCACAAAAATGTGGTCCAGCTGGCCTCAAGGATCATGTGTGTGGACATCTATTCCAAGGTAACAGATGAAAAAATAGAAGTAGCCTTCAGTGGAGAGGAACTTTTTCTCCTCAAAGAGGATTTCTGCTGCAAAGTGTTGCGTGGGAGGCAGAACATGCTTAGGTCCTCCAGGAATTTCCCAGCTCACTGGGAAAACCTTGATCTGTGTTATAAAAGGAAAACTCTTACTCCAGATTTATCCTCTTAAACATTAAGAGCCCTTCTATTTTTTATTTTTTTCGTAGATTCTATTTTTATGTGTTTATTTAATTATACACTGGATTATTTTTACTTACTATGTAATTTAGGTAGATGTTTTGATGACAATTTCAAATACTGGACTATTAATACATACAAACAGTTGAGGTGTCATGTACTCTTTGGAAGTAGATTAGTCACCGGGCAGCACTTCTGACCTACTTAAACTCCGAAACCAGGATTTCAGCAATGCACAGGACAAAGGCTTATCTGCTTCAAAAGGATATATTTCAGTCCCAGAGCACAGATGGGCACATGTGGGACTTGACAATGGGCTTCCCATGGTAATTTAAAAGGGGAAAAATCTTGTGGTACTCCTGGAGTCAGTCATCTGCATATCAAAGTGGGATAAAGGCTTTCTGTATTCGTGGGAGGAAGAAACAGATATTTAAAGACATATATTCAGTCACTGCTATTGATGGAAATACAGCTTAGATTGCTATAATTTTAATATGACATTTTAAGAGTTAGAGCATTATAAATGACTGCCATATTTACTTACAGAGAAATAGTGCTAGTAGTTTCCTAAATTACAGGCATTTCTTTTTTTAAGAAAATATACATTCTGTCAATAATTGCTTTCTCTGCTTCCTCTTTTAGTTTTAATTATCGTTAAGAACCATTCAAATAAGTACTTGAAAAGTCCTCTTAAAATGAGGCATTTCTGTTATTTCAGCATATCATCTTGAAATACCGAAATAATTCTCAGTTTTTTTCTCACAGTAGTTTCAAGTTGCCATAATTTGTAATTTATCAGTAATTGCTTTTATTTGCACTTTATTTTCTTATAAAAGAGGAAAGTAAATATTAAACTGTCCATATCTCCAGTTACCAGAACATTCTACCTAAATGTTTTCAAAATACTTCTCAACGAACAGCAAGTGCTGTCTGAAGACAGAGTTTAGAGATGACTCAAACAAAAAGGCGGATACTAGGCATGTTAGCTGATAACACTTTGCTCCTGTTCTTTTAAATATGGTGGGCAGTGGATATAAAAAGTTTTATATCAGTTGGAGGAGAAAAAGTCACATAGTTAATTTATAATTCACGTAAGACAGGAAATTCATTATCTTCATTCTTTCAAGTAATAGAGATCTGTATTTTTAAATCTTTTGATTCTAAACCAGTGCCATTGATAGTGTTTATATCTAGTAAACTTGTTATGCTGGACTTATGCCACATTGATACGCACTGCATGCATGCTCGCTTCACTAGATTTCCCAGATTGTATCAAAAAGTGCAAACTAGAATTAAATTTAAAAGGATCAAGTGGGAGCAGATTGATTTAAGTAACTGATGATTTAAGAAGTTCAGTACTATCTGAAAATGTCCATGTTCCTCTGTGTCATGACTTTTTTTTATCTTGCACTGCTTTGGGTTTGGGGATTTTAAAAAATTTATTTATGTATGTATTCTATATTAATATATATAATCAGATTGCCTTTGTCCTCCTTTTAGAAAAACAGAACAAAAAACAAACAACAAAACCAGTTACTTCCCTTCACACCTTTAAATTCTCATAGTTACTATGGAAACAGCTATTAAACTGGGAGTGGCAGTAATTAATAACATCTGCAAGTGCAGTATGAAGTCTACAACATAATTAATCCCAGCATTTGGAGTGGATTGTACAGAGCTGCCCTTTTTGGTTTCATGGAACTGCAGACTATGCAGAGCCGATTATAACAAGGGGGTTCAATAGAACCCTACTGATACATTATGGCTTGTGGAATTGTTTGGACTACCTACATGAATAAATGACACCATTATTATATAGTTTAATGGGGTATGATTCTGGAAAGAATTAGATCTGTAAAGATATTACAAGCACATGCAAAAATTTTACTTTTAATTTACCTACAGTTGCTTTTATCTTTTGATTTTCCACTTTAAAAGGCTGAATTGGATTTTTTTAGGACTGCCAATTAAAGATTTTTAATAAATCATGAAAGAGATGAGAGAACCTATTTGCCCTTAGGCTTCATTAGAGAAAGAATATTATAAATAATTATTTATTATGTTACTATTTATTATGTTACTATATGTTAAAAGCAGTTGGCATAACATCTACCATCTATCCCACCAGCTTCTCTCATCAGAAGCTATGGGCACACAGAAGAGTCGAGTGTACCTTAAATCACTTTTGTGATGTGTATAAAATCTGTCAGACACTGTACAATCAGACTGAGGTATACCGCATTACATAGGAGTGAGTGCTGCTCACTCTGAGCACAAGTTGTGAGTCCTGTGCTCCTAAACCAGAAGCTACGTGGCCTCCATTTTCTGAGCTAATAATCTCTGCTTAGGGGCAAAGCATATTAGATTGGGCCTGATCCAGATAACAGAGCCACTTGGCTTCTGATTCAGCACAGCGTAGCCACAGCAAAGTCATGTCAGACAAAACATGTCAGTGTGTTCCCCTGACGTATTCAAAAACTTGCTGAATATCCATCTTTTTTTTACCATTAGGACTCTGAATTTGCAGTCTTTAAAACTAAAATACGTTCACATCAGTATATGTAGACCAAACCTCTGTTAGTGTTCTCCTTCCCCTTTTTCTTCTTTGCTACTCTTCCTACTTACTTAGATCTCTTTCTTTCCAGCACTCCATATTCCTTCTTCTTAATACCTCATCTTCCTAATCATTTTTTCCCCTCATAATTTTCCTGTTTCCTTCTTTTTTTCTTCACTTTACTTTCCCTCACCTCACATTTCATTTCATTTAAAAAATCTTATCTTCCTTTTATGATATATACATTTACTGTTTTTTCTTCATTTCCACATGCAGACATGCACATCCTTCAGAATTCATACTTTCCTGTTCTTAACTCACACTTTTCCGTTGCTATCTTTCATTTCTCCTTGTTTTTTCATCTCTTCTCTGCTCCACTCCGTATTCCTTTGGAGTTATTTTTGTATTCACTAATAGATTGTAAGGCAGATGAAATATGAGACTGATACCATCTCACCCACCTGTTTTAGGACGGGATGCTTCATTCTGTGGAGGGGCTTGTCTATATCCATTAACTACAAACAGAGCCAACACCACTAGTTTTTCCTAGCTGTTAAACTTAAAAACATGAGAAGTTTGGCGATCCAACACTGAATGCAAATGTTACTTTGTAAAAGGTTCTTGGAGGCAATTCTCTGACAACTACTGTGTCTCGTTCATGCAGAATACCTTGTCCAAAGATAACACCACTCATGCTCTCAGGCTGTCATTCTCAGCTGAGACCACAAGTCACTTAAACAACAGCCATTTAATTAAAAGCACAGTACTTATTGGAGAAGACAAAAGAAACATTTTTTTCCTTGCAGGTAGTCTGTGGGCTTTTCTTTAGGTACAGAATGGGAACAGTAATAACTATAGTCCTGAAAGAAGGGCATCAGGTACAACCTTCCTACTAAGTTTCAGCCCACCCCATTAAACTTCTAAAAGTAGTGCTGTTGACTGGACAGCATGACAGCACCCACTCTTTTGCAGGAATATTGCTAGCTAAAATCTCACCAATAACTCCTGAATGCAGCTTTCATAACCACCTGGTTAATTAGGTTAGATGAGTTAAGAAAGTATGAGACATTGAGGTGGCTTCACTTCATTTGACCAAAAGAGGTTTGTGATGATTATTCTGATTGCCACTTCAGAGAGCAGCTGTCCTCTCCTGCCAGTGGGACCATGTACTCTTTTTTAAGTCCTATAAAGTTGCAGGATACCAGATTTCAGGAGAGTAGCTTTCTTACATTTAGAAAACCTTCTACTGGTGTAGAGACGAATTGCAGGATGAAAATTTGCAGGAAAAAAAAGTGTCTGATTTAGGAGGTGAAAGAAGAAATACGTATATATATATTTGGTTCAAGAAAGAATTATATCTGATTGAAGTCAATAGAAAGGATGGAATAAGCTAAGTTAAAATAGATCAGGGACTGGGTGGAAGATAGACAAGGGTGTACAAAAACATTGTGGCACTTAATCCATCCTTATGTAAATTATATATGTTATTTGTATAAGACTGTTCTTAGGAGTTAGATTTCTTTACAAGCTCAGAACATACCACGGTTTAACATTTATAATTGAGGGTTTCCTCCAGCAAGATTACTGACATTTATGGTTTTCTGTGAATAGTGTCACAACATCAGTATGAGATTTACAATGAGCACTGTTACACTATACTGTGAAATACAATACAGTGAATCTTGAACAAAAAAGTTTATTTTCATTCCAAACTCAGAAGCATAATAATAATACTACCAGGATGACCATAGAGACTTTTAGGACCAAACTGCTGTCTCTACAGAGTGCTACAGTGTCCTGTGTAGATGCATCGGGATCAGTGATAATTGAATAAACTTTGCAATACGGTTCTTTCTAAAATGGATTAAGTTTTATAAAATTGGCACTTTGTTTTAAGACAATTTTTTTTTTGTATTCACTGAGATACATTTATTATGCTGGGTTCCAAGTTTCAGTATTAAACTACCCTTAAATTGTTGACGGTTTAACAGTAGTGTCAAAAACCAACCAAACAAAAAAAAACTATTAGTGTGAAAATGCATATATCCTTACTGTTACGACTAGAATTACGATGAATGTCATCCTCAAATCTGACATTATGAAAAAATTCAACAATCCTATCAAGTAGGGAAAGTTTTGCTACTAGGTTCATCACACTTACTCAAATGTGAATAAAAACAGGAGTGAGAAACCAGCATTGACTACCTTGCTGCTGGATGTAGCTCACAAAGTTTGTACAATATAAAATGACACCCAATTCAAATATGTAAAACAATTCAGCTCACTTGCAATGGGTTGGATCTTGCATTTCCATCTGGTACAGACTTCAATCAGAGGGTTTTTTTCCCCTGAAATTAGAAATTGAGATCAGGCTGCCTGCACTCTCTAGTCAGTCCCACACAAGCAAATAGAATGAGAATTATTCAGTAAGATGATCCCCTCCCTGCCCTGTGTAACACACAGACATAAAGAAGATACTACATGCCAGAAACAAAAATGGTATTCTGGTGTCCCTGTGGCATTGATTAAGACCTTGTCATACTTTTTAGAATGTATCAGTAAGCACATTTTTGCTGAATTAAATTTGGGGTTCTATCTAGCAAAGTACTTGTCACCACAGCCACAGAAGTGTACTCAGCACACTGAAGATTAGGGTCAGCAAAACCAGCAGCCACTACTGATTTATTGAATATAACAAAAAAAAAGGACACTTCAGACACTTGGTCATTGTATATTACCTATTCACACAAGTGCTGCAATCACTGTATATGTCAATCTTAAACTGTCACTGTTTTCCAGAAGTTTCATGACAATGCTGACTGCTAAAGAATTTTTACATACAACCATAAAATCAGATTAATAAAATTTTGAATCTGGTTCTAATATAATACTTGGGATTTTCTAAGAAAAATTGTTAAGAGACAGAAAGCCCATTCTGTCTCTTACACAGAATTTGTGACAGCATAAATAATTTCTGAAAATGTAAATAATATATCCAGAAATGGAAATTCAAGAGAAAGGACTTATCATGAATCATACTTGTTATTGATACAGTGAACTGAAAATAAGTCATTGATGCAAAATAAATTTTGTATTTTTACAATAGTAATTTCTATTTCAATTCAAAGTCAATTGAAAGATTCCCAGTAATTTCAGTAGTATCATAGAGTGGAATCATAGAATCATTTTGATTGGAAAAGACGTTTACGATCATCAAGTACAACTGTAAATCAAGCACGGCAGAGTCCACCACATAGGTGCAAAGCCAACTTTTTGTAAGACCCCTCTCATTATATCAATCCCGGTCAGTTCTGTGCTCCTTCACAGAAAGGTCTCAGTCAGATATGACAAGCAGTAAATTTAGAATGAGGTGAAATAAGAATGAAGAAAGATTTACTTTTGTGGTTTGTCATTCAAGTCTGTATTTAAGTGCTTTAAAAAGACTTGTCAGGTGTAACAGATCCTTAGGAACCTTAACAGAAATAAACTATAAGAATATCTGCAGTGCAACATTACTGTAAGGTACAAACCACATATTTAAAGTATTGTTTGAAATATGACTGCATAGGGAAATAGTACAGTCATCAAGTATTTTTTTTAAAAAAATCATTATGAAACTATGTTTATGCTTTTTTATTGTTCTGGATTATGGGAGGATGAAGAAATATCAAGAAACTTAACTCTGCTAATATTACTTTTAAGTCAGTCACACTTTCCCATCAAAGCTAGAGGGAATTCATTTGAGCACAGCTACTCGTATCCATATACGTTTGTAGGATGAGGTCAACATTTGTAAACATTCTGCATCTTAAATACCTGGCACATGCATTTTTAAGCCATAAATATTAGGTGAGGAATTAGTAAATAACACCTTACTCCTGGAGTAACTCCTTCATTCTTTTCTTCCTCATGCTTCAGGATGGCATTGGCCCCCTAAGATTCAGATTTGAAAAAAGGACAAAAATTCAAAACTTAGTTTCAAGTCTCAGTTAATTTTGAAAGAAAAGTGCTATTTGAGTCCAGCTTTTCTCAAAACTGGGCTCCAGTCCAAGTTTGCTTGTAAATCCTGTAAAGCTTGCAGGCTGAACTTGAGCCGTGTATCACAGATCTGAATCTTCTCATGAATGTCACATAGGTAACCCTTGCCGAGCTCCTTTTCCAGCCCTGGCTGCTCCTCCACACCCCAACCAGTTTATTTGGAGCTAACCTGTGTATTTCTCCTCCATGCTTCAGATGCCTATAGACAACTTTTCTCTTCTTCATCCCTGAGTTTCATTGAGCTCCACAGGCATTCACTTGCACCTACATAGTGTTCACTGTAGGATTAGCTTGCAGAGAGTTTTATTATACAATTGTAAATAGAACCATAGATTTGAGGCTTTAAATATTGCTATATTAAAAAATAGTGATATTTTCTCTAGCATCCTTTTCACTTTTCAGCTGTTATTAGTGTATTAGTACCGCTGAAACAGCCACAATACAGACATTACTGTACTAGGTGGGGTGTCAACCTACCCATGCATTTCACTCTTGCATTGCTAGCTGAGTGTTTTTGTTGTTAGAATTATCAGTAGCAATAATTATTGTCCTGAGGAGCTCTATAAATGCTGGATGCAGCATCAAAAATGCAGGCTTACAGAAAATTATACTAATAATGAAACATTTCTACGTAAGCCTATACTTTTCTATTTATTATTTTATGTTATCATTCTTTGATCTTTCTTCATCTCCTGTATGTTATATTGAAATGGTACATCTGAAGGAGAATGGTCTTGCTTATTCTTACCTACTGAAATCTTTTCCCATGTGGGTTTGTACAGTCATTTGAATCCTCTCATCCGCTGTCCAACATGTGTATCCTTCTCAGCTTGTTCACTTCAGTGGGAAATTACCACTTTCCCAGACCACCGCCCATAGCTTGGTGAGCAGCAGGTGGGCGCCAGAGGGGTATATAGCTGGGAGCTGAACATGACCACCATTTTGGTGAGCAGAGATGACATGGGCGAGTGATGGATCCTTTTCGCAGGAAAGGAGATGGACAGGGAATTTCCATCCTTTATGGAAAGGGTTGTTACTGGAGTGTTAATCCATCACTGTGTGCCCACTGTGAGGCTATAGGTGTTCGGGGGCACAGCTAACAGAAGAACATGTAGTTTGTGGATCTCAGTGGAATATGGGCATGAACTTGTGCTGACCTTCAGAGTCCTATCAAGGAGCAGAACCAGTGCTTTTTTTGGGAATATTCATGTTCGTAACTGAATTGATGTCTTCTTGATAATGACTAATGCTACCCTTAAACAGTGTGGGGCTCCAAGAGCAAGGAGATGTCTTAAATTACTAAGAAGTAAATCTGCCATGGCCTTGTGCAACCTGAATCGCTTCACATCTCTGGTCTTTTCCCCGTGTGGATTTCTCAAAACCTTTACTCCACTCCCCAACATCTCTCCAGCCTGGATTTCATCTTGATCCATCCTATGTGAGGGAGGACCTCTGTCAGTTACCCATTGCACTTTGCAGCAGATGCTATTGGTGCTTCTACATCCCTGTAGGAAAGCGGAGGTGCTCAGATGAGCAATTACAGCCAAGTATCTAAAGTGTTCCCACTTGATGAGGCTATACTGTAAAGCCTATGGAGACCTACAAAAGCTGGGCTATAGGCACTCTTCAGACTGTGAATCTACAGGCTGCAGTATTATTTTAGATATTGCTATTTTGGACTTGCATCCAAACCCTGAATCCTACATATCTACAGGTAGGTGGATAGGTGAAGAAAACTGCGAGTACTTCCCACCAGCTCCAAAGTGCCAGCTCCAATCCAGAAACAATGTAGATGAGTGACTGCATGCTTTACAGATTGCAACTGAAATATCGTGCTGGCTTGGAGCCTGGGCAATGTGAACACTCAATTCTTCATTTGTGGATCTCGGCTTCGGTCCTTTTGCCACCTTTAAAATAGAGATGAGCACTTCTCTGGTTTATAAAAATTGTGAGTTAACGCATTCAAGATGATGCAACCCTTAAATACAAAGGATCTGGAAACAATATGTGTCTGCTCTTTCATTTTCACCTGTTGAACAAATTAAATATATAAAAATATGAATAGAATGACTTTATTATATTTAATAAAAATATATAAACATATTAAAAGAAGGAGAACTAACCAACCAAATGTAACAACAATTGAAAAGAAAATGAAAATCATGACTCCACTTTTAACTGCTCTAGTAAATAAGCTAAGAAATATTTCCCTGGATTACTTTCTCCGTTTGTACGGAGATTGTATAGTTGCCACAGAGACTGTGAAGAAGGGTGAAATAAAGGACGGGAGAGGGAATTTCTCCTCTGAATTTTCAAAAGAATCTGATATTATATCTAGGTTAGAGATGCAGTTAGGGCGTGGATGAAGCCTGAGCACTCCCAGCCGTAACCCCAGGGGCCCGCTTCCCAGAAGTCCTTCGGGGACCCGCCGAGGACGGGACCTTTC
>VWZK01020120.1:48011-70222 GCA_013396935.1 Baryphthengus martii
TTTTTTAACACTTGGGAAAGAGTAACGGTAGCAGAGAGTCCCTCCGGGGCGGTCGCCGGGAGGGGGGGAGCGTGTCCCGGTCACGGCCGGCGGCGGTACTTTTGAGGTAAAAGCTTTGCCTCAGAGCCCCGCTCCGGAGCAGATCCCAGCTCTAAATATACCCCCGGCAGCTCAGTCGTGCCGAGAGGAAAGTTTCGAGTTACACAGAGCCCGCCCCCTCCTCCCACAAAGGTTATTTCAGCCTGGCTGGAGTTTTAACACTATTTTAAAAACTCAGTAATTAAAACTTTCGCAGTTTTATTAAAATTCACACAAAAAGGCGGCTTTTCTTGCCTTTCTGCGGCAGGCACGTGAAACAGACAGGCGAGCACTGCTTTGAGTTTTGAGCCTATGCTTCAGCTCACTCCTACCTGGATGTGTTCCAGTGCACACCAGGAATATTTTGACAGTTGCAGGGTTTGTTTTCTGTCGGTGGTTGTTGGGGGGAGTGGGTGTGCGCACGCGTGTGCCACACCGGAGGGATTTTAGCACGCTTAAAGCGACACAACTGAAGAACTGTTTTCTTCAGCCTTGGCCTTGCAAATCGGTACTTGGAAAAAAATCACCTTTGCGAGAGCTGCTGGATGCTGTCGGTGCAGGCAGCTCTGTGTTTTGCGTGGCCGTAAGATAGAAATCTTTATGGCACCGCATACTTAGTAGCATGGAGGTGTTGCCAGGAGCAGTGCAAAGATCACATAATGAAAGCATGTAATAAAAGAAAGACAAAGATAAGCAAGTACATAATTTTCGAGATTCGCCTACAGATTGGAAAAAAAACCCCAAGCCAAACAAAAAAAAAACCCAAGCCACAAGCAAACACTACGCACTAACGACCGTATTTTCTTCATTTCTATTTTTCTTTTCTTCTCACCCTTTCTTCCCCCCCCCCCTTTTTTTTTTTTGTCCGAGCGGTTACTTTAGTCCCTGAATCTGGGTTAAAGCTACCAGTAGGTAACTTTTAAGTGGATGAGTCACTTTAATGCATTTTACATAAGAAAAAGAGTGCTAATGGTAGTCTTCCCTATTTAACGCTGGGTAGAATTTATTGCCTCGTTCATCCTGTGCAGAAGGATGAGTTTACAGCAATTACCAGCAATGCTTTTTCACCAATTAGTACTGCTGGTAGACTGTTATAATTGGATTGAGTTCTGAGTATCAGTTCCTTTATGAAGAACTGAAAGGGATGCTCACACTGTTCAATGAAAGAAAGGATTACAAAGAGAAGTGTAAAATAACCACTCAATATTTTCTAAGTTGACTAAATGTAGCCTTTCATTGAAAGGAAAATTATCCTTTAAAATATTCTCGTGTAACAGTTTATAAAGATGTTCCGTGTAGAACCAAGAGTGAAAAAATACAAAGGAAGGGCTTTTAAAGTCGGTGCTCTTCTTGTGTTTGAACTCCTGTATTAACAGTTTCTAATTGAGCTGATAAGGTTATCATACACAACTAATTATATTTTATCTTCTGCATGGATTTTTTTCTAGTTTTAGAAGACAAAGAAATATGGAACTTAGTGAAATTAAAATAATACTGTATAAAAAATTTATATCATTTCAAATGGAAGTCTGGATCATTTTTTATATCACATTACATATTTCCTTAAAACTGTCTTTGTTCTTCTGTCCGTGTTTGCTAATTCCCTTCAGAATTTACCTTTACTGATAGTCATGATACTACAAATTGTCAACAAGGCAACTTATAATATAACTTTAATTACACTTATGATTAAGTAGTTGAGCATAGAATGTTAGTCAGCAGCATTTCCATGTTCTACACAATCTACTTGCTGTTGACTTTCTTTTTTCTCATTATGATTCCATTGAAATATTGTAGAAAGACGCTATAGTGCCTGTCCATCCTTTTAGTAATGAGCCCCATTTGAAATTAAATCAAAGTGCAAATAAGGTTTAGTTCATTTAGAAGACAGCACAACAGGTTGATGCAGAGAGAGATGCTTTGCAAAAAGTAATGATGTAACAGGTGAATGAGAAAACCATTTTTGGATTCTTTTTTAAGATTTGACAGCGGTGTTTTGTTTCCTACTATGGATTACAAATGGGGGAGAACAAAGAGAAGTGATGCAAATACCCTTAAAGTGAAGGATTTTATATTTTAAGAACATTAAAAATAGGAATAAGAACACAGAAGACAATAAAGGACAGAAAGGATATTAATAATTGAAGAACTGAAGGTCTGCTGATACTATGTTCTTAGCTACCTGCTTTCTCCCTGTTAATTTTAGTCTCTTTTTCTCTTAGTTAAAAAGTTGGTCTGAGGAAGCGGTATTTCCCAGCTGTTGTATAAAAAAAATGTGCATATTCAGGGCTATCTAGTTCATGATTTCATCAACAACTCATTATTGTACAATCACTTTTCCTTCAATCATCTGTTCCTTCTGCATCAGTAAATATTTTAACGTGTACTTTTACAGAAACATTCTGAAGTCTTTATCAAACAGTACAGTAGTATACAAGCATGAAACATTTTTAGTAAAAAATGCTGAAGGTTTAAGCAATGCCTGTTTAATAGAATTTCAGTCATTTGATTAATTTTACTTCTCTGACAAGGCAAAAAGACTGATACATTTACCCAGCAATGTCTAGAGAATTTCAAGTGATTCAAGGATTGGGCTGTATGAAAAGGGAACTAACGTTTTTCGTTGCAAATCCGAGCAGGTGGTATAATCACATTTGTTGCTTCCTGTGCTGGAATATTTCACCACAAACACTGAAGATTTTAATGAACTGTTTAAGTATAGTGGTATTTATGTCTTAATCTTTAGCTGTAAGGCATTGCTGCTGATCAGGTTTCATTAAAATACATAGTTTTTATCGTATCATCTATTCGGGATCTGTTGTGTTGGTACAGGATATCATGCTCTTACTATTAACATAGCAACGCTAAATACGTCAGTTTACGCACAGCACAGCAGATATTTTGCACTTACCTTGTTGTATTGTGGTGCTCCTGTCACTATAACCGTACTACTGCTTGCACAGTATGCAAAACACCTCTTTCCTTGTAGCCATATATATTTATTTATCATCTACATCTACACAAACAAGAAAAAAATACTATTAAGTAAATTTAATTTGTTTTCTGATAAACGTAGCATAGGACTGTATTCTTTTATCTACACTGAAGCAAAATAGATAGTCTTGAGTTTAAAAATACGTTGTAATTCTTAAGTATACTTTTGCCACAGCATGTCTCAGCAGTGTTGATATCTTTAATGATAGTGGGTAATGTATGATATAAGGATTTATCTACTGCTTTCTGATGATAAACCCGTCTTTACTAATTAAAAAAAAAACCCAACCAACAAAACAAACCATATATTTTAAAGTGGATAAATCTGCAGATGAAGCCTTTCCATATCAATGATACTGCTTCTGTAATTTCATAATTCTGGATGTAGCTTAATGTATATTTTTATTTTATTTTCTCCAATTTTCCTCCCCCACTCATTTTCTTTCTTTGTCTTTTTTTTTCTTCATCAATCACCTATTCTGTATGTAGAGATTAAATTATGCATTATATTCAGGACAGATCTGATCCTTAGATAAATTGGTGTAAAGCATCTGAGGATAAAAATAATGTACAGAGGATAAAAATAATATACATATGAATATATATATATATATAGACATATATGTATGCTGGCAAGAAATTTTTAGAAAAGAAGTTATGTATTCCTATTTTTTATTTGCATGAATCATCCTTACTGTTTCGATGTCATTAGGACAACTGAGGGAAGTCTATATGAGTCATATGAATTAGGGCTTGCACAAGTGGGACATTCGTATTTTTGGTTTCTGCACATGGACTTAACAAGTGTACGTCTTGCTGAGAATGTAGCTGGGCTTGGTACACAGCGTCGCTTTCTATAGAGAATCATGAGCAAATGTAGACAGAAGATACATAAGATGTGTTCTTTTCATCTGCTTCTACTGTCAAACTTGGGGATTTTGACACCTCTCATATACATATAATCCCATTTTAGCATAAAGTCTGTAATAGAAGAATGCCAATTTTATTGCTAATGTTAATTAGAAACGACAGCTGCATTAATGGACTGTAAAGTATTAGGCTCCTTCTCATTTGAAAACTGTGTTTCCTGATCTATTTACTTCATTGTTAGGAAAAAATAACCTGCTGAAGTGCACCTTCGTATCGGTGAATATGAAAGAAAGCCAAAAGATGCAATCTACTTAGAATCAGGGAAGTGTAATATCACCTCTTAGTGTTTTCTCAGCGGCACCTGTCTGAATGCTGAGCGATACGCAAGATGTATAAACCCACCAGTATTTTAAAAAATATCACTCCAATCCATTCTTCTAGTAGAAAATTACTTAAAGATAAGTGTGAAACAGCTTGTTGATTGGTGTTGGTTTCTTTATGTGAAGTGTCTCTGTATGGGTAGTGGTGATAAATGCAAATGATTTGGATCCACAAAGCATTTTCCTGTTTTACATATTTTATGATGTAAGTTGTGAATGGTTTTGGTGGTTTTTTTTGGTTTTTTTTTTTTTTTTGTTTTTGTGTTTTTTTGTTGTTGTTTATTTTCTTTTTTTTCTTTTATTTTAGTTTTGTTTTGTTTCCCCCTTGGCCATTTATGCTTGGGCCTCAAAATTAACAAATTCTGTAGATTTACATTTTATTAAGTATGAATATTCAGCTGAAAACATCAAAATAGATACTGAACGTAAAAGACGAGTTTTCATTGAAATAAATCAGCATTGTAGAGATTCTTGCCATCTTTCATTTTGCAGTGATGCTATTTTCAGAACTGCATTGCTCATACCCTGCAAAATGATTTTATCCAAGAATTCAGCTGCTAGAAAGAGAGCTGGAGCTTGGCAGCACGTTAGTCTGAAATGTATTCATTGTTAAATAGAAGGCCTGTTGTACAGATCTTAAAAATATTTATTTAGCAGAACATTTTAAATTGATGGAAGCATGGTCAAATTATTATTACTTTAATATTTTGTAACAAAGAAGCAAAACAGGCTATAGTTGCCTACCGATAACTGTGATCTGACCTGCGTCTGCCTTTGTTCTTTCTTCCCTTCTGCGAGAATCCTTTGCCCAAGGTATTACTATCTTCTAGACCAACGTTTGACTTAAATCTCTTCGAGACAGAGGTTGCAGTTAAGGAACATTTTAGTAGTTTAAGAGAAAAATGACTCATTTGCTCCGCTGTTGACTATAGTAGAAGCAGAATCGGGCCCCAGACTGTTTTGTACTTCTTTGCAGCAATACGCAAGCTTTTGATCCCTGTGTGCTTGGGATGCGTGTTGTGCTTAGAGTGCTTATAAAGACCTTAGTGACAAAACTTGGAATTACAGATTGCAGAAAATGTTGTTTTCTAGTGCCTTGTTAAAATATCTGCTTTAACAGAAGAAAAGATTTACCAGAAAATACCAGAATAAAATCGTTGGATCATAGGTATAATTTGGTAAAGCCAGATGCCATACTTTATTTATGCCTTTTACAAAAGCTGAATCAGACTTCTTCATAGAAAGAATGACAGCTCTGTGTCCTCCATGTCTTGGTAAAACATTGAAAATACACTGGAGTCTTGAAGTATAAAATAATAACTGCATTTCTGCCCCCACCCCTGGACAGCACCTGTGTATTGTGTCTTAGAACACTCTTAGCCCAGTCCTGCATCAGCTTTTTCATTCCATCTACAGCTGCCGCAAGACAGGTATCAATGAATAATTAAATGATTTGCATTTGAGGTTACAGCTCTGACTTATTTCTCATTCCCACTATTAAATAGCCTGATCCCATGCAAATTTTCTCAAACGTATATTGGGCAACGTTCTGTTCCGTAGGGTCAGACCAAGAGCTGGATTTTTCATCAGTTGTGCCATTGCTTATGACAGAAAATTGGTCATTGCTATTATGGAGAGTTTTGATTCTTCTTTCCCCTCTGAGTTCCAATACTATAGAACCAGAATCAATATTGTTTGCAGAATATGATCTTCACTCACGTTTAAGCTCCAAATATGTAACACTGATTGTGAAATCACTCTCAACTGCTTTTATACTACAGTGATGTTTAGGGGGTGAATTTCACAATTTGGGGCTAGACTATGCTGCTTGTACCCTGAAATTAAGAAGTCCAATTGATATTCTTAGAAAAAAAAAACAACTATATGAATAGAGATTTTAAAAATATGCCTCAGCACTTTTTCATAGCTAAAAATTAATGGTGTATGCCTGCAGCTATTCAGCTCAAAGGGGATTTGTCTTTTCTTTCTCCAGTGCTTTCCAAACTACTTTTTGACCTAGTCTGCTTCAAAGCAAACTCAACGTTTCACACCTTTCGTCCATCCTTCCAGACTTAAGTTTTCAGGGTGAAATGTAAAACATACTCCCTCTTTCACAAGCACACTGTGACCAGTATGTAGCTCACGGTTTGGTAATGTTACACTAATGATTTTAGGAAAAGCAGCGTGGTTTTTTACGCCCTACACCACCTTTTTCTATGTGCCAACAGCAAACTGATGACAAAGAGCCGAATTTCTGTTCCTTGTATAAGTTTTGCTATTTATTTACAAAGATTCTAACAAGTTTATGAAAAAAATTGACATTATTTTACATCAACAAATCAGCAAGCTTTTGCAGTTAATTACAGTAATTCAAAATCAGACTTTTTTTTTTTTTTCTTTAATCTGAGACAGGCCTGAAATACCCATAGAATATGAATGTGAAGTTATAATATTGCTGACAATTGCAGAAAATATTTTATTAAATTTTTCATCCTCTTTTTAAATTACATTTTCAGTCCTTCTCAACTGAGAGTTGGTCAGGACAAAAACTATAATCTTACTTTGTAAAAGATTTTGTTCATAGTGATTTAAACATTTTTCATTTCTGAAATTTCCTGTTTCTCCAGAGCTGTGAATGTTGAGCCAGGAATGCAGAAAGAAGAGTATTTTTTTTTTTAATAATGTGTCCTGTGGATCATATGGGCTAAGAATATTTTTTTTGCACAGCAATCATTATCTTTAACATGGAGGTATATACTGGATCAGTGGTCCTTTTTTCAACCCTCATGCATATAAAGCTTCAGTTGAAGTTGACGAGCAAAGACAATTTATCTATTGTAATAAATTCTGATTCATTTTTGACCTGATTTGTGAAGTAAATAAGAATACGGAGGAGTTGCTGAGTCCACAGTCTAGTTTTTGTAGCAATCAGATGATAAATTATGTTAATTTTTATTTAAATGAGAAAAGCTAGACTCAGTTCATCCAAACAATTTTCTAACTCAAATGTTCTCGTTTCCCCTTTGCAGCTCCCCACTAGACTGGTCTAAAATCTTAAAATAGTCCCTATCAATATAATCTCTTCATCCCTTATCTTTACTGTTTTTTTTATTATATTTTGATAAGCATGGAGTAAATCTTTTAAGTAGGTGCGAAAATAAAATTGTAAAAGTTCTTTGGGTAAGGGCAGTAGGAACAAGGCCTAAATCAAGGTATGCCATTTTTCTCAATTGTCACTTTTAATACCGTGCTGCATTTTTCTTTCTGCACTACGGTAGTCTTAAACACATCAGTAAAAGGAAAGCTTTCTTCGTTCTTGAACTGAGTAGAAATTTGCCACACCAGGCTTGTGTTCTCGCTTAATTAGAGTCACAGAATCACAGAATTCTTGAGGCTGGAATAGACCTCTGAGATCATCAAGTCCAGCCTATGACCTAACACCACAACATCACCTAGGTCATGTCACTAGGTGTCACGTCCAATCTTTCCTTAAACGCCTCCAGGGATGGTGACTCCACCACTTCCCTGGGCAGTCCATTCCAGTGTTTAATCACCCTTTCCGTGAGGAAGCGCTCCTAATATCCAACCTAAACCTCCCCTGGTGCAGCTTCAGGCCATGCCCTCTTGTCCTGTCACTAGCTGCCTGGGAGAAGAGCCTGACCCCCACCTGTCTACAACCTCCTTTCAGGTAGTTGTAGAGAGTGATGAGGTCTCNAACCAGCGCAGAGTGCACCTGTCCAAGCCATGGGCTGCCAGGTTTTCCAGGAGGATACTGTGGGAGACTGTCAAAGGCTTTGCTGAAGTCTAGGTAGACCACATCCACAGCCTTCCCTTCATCTACCAGGTGGGTCACCCAGTCATAGAAGGAGATCAGATTGGTTAGGCAGGACCTTCCTTTCCTAAACCCATGTTGACTGGGCCTGATTCCCTGGTTGTCTTATACATGCTGCTTAATGGTGCTCAGGATGATCTGCTCCATAACCTTGTCAGGCACCGAGGTCAGGCTGACAGGCCTGTAGTTCCCCAGATCCTCCTTCCGGCCCTTCTTGTGTATGGGTGTCATGTTGGCCAACCTCCAGTCATCTGGGACCTCCCTGGTGAGCCAGGACCAGTGATAAAGGACAGGGAGAGGCTTAGCCAGCTCTTATGCCAGCTCCCTAAGCACCCTGGGATGAATCCTATCTGGAGAAGTTCAAACTTTTTCCATGGGAGGAAACTGAGTCATAGAAGCTGTTCTCTCTAAGATTATTAAGTGAAACATTTTGCAGTCTGAGCTGGAAGAATCATGTTTATTGATACCACAGGAAGGAGAAGAGTAATGAAAAAGAGATGACTGGAAAAATGAATTACAAAGTTAGGATTATTACTATTCCTTTTCCTGCTCTTACAGGTGAATAACTCACTCCTGCACATGTAGATCCAATATCCCATTAGACCAGTCAAAATATTGAGGAATAGGTTCAACAGTCCATTAAAAGGCAAGTTTTGATTTATGATATGCTGATGTGGGCTAGTGGGAAAAATAGTTTGTTTTGTAAATGGCTGAATGAACCCACACAGTAATCTTCCCCCCCACCAATATGAATTTGAATAGTCTATTTGGTAGAGGTCTTGTGGATCCTAAAATCAGCCCTGTACTTGGAGACAAAACTCTTTACATTGGGAGTGTTCTGCCCTATGAGATACGTTGATACTCTATTCTGTAAATTTAATCCAGAAGTGTGACAGTTTCTGATGCTGATGTTAATGTAGATGTCGCTTTTTTTTTTGCGGTATATGGCTGACTTCTTTTAGGAGATCGAATTAGAATGAAATATAGTACACAGTGTACTATTGTTCAGGAAGTATATAGAATAATTCCTGCAGAGATTATTGAATGTCCATATTTTCTGTTAGCCTCATGTGTAATTTTATCTTTTTATATATGGTTGTAACAAGTCCATTAGATGTTTTTGTGAAAGACGGGATATAGTGAAGAGACATAGGTGTAGGAATGAATGGTGAGAGAAGATGGAAATTGAGCAAAGTGAGCAATGAGCTTTCTTGCCCCATCATCTTCTGTGGAAAGTTCTTCATTACAATGGGTAGCTGTGTGTGTATTTCCTAATGCAGTATTTCTTTATGAGACTTCTCATAGATTAATTCAGTGGCACCAGTTTTGGAGGAAAAAAAAAGGAAAAAAAAGAATAGAAATAGAAGAGGTCATAGGCTTTTTCATTTTTTTATTATTTATTTTTTTAAAATATTTTATTTATTTACTTACATTTAATGAGAAATATTCTGGTTTTGTTTTCTAGGATGTACATTCTGATTTGTGTGTATTTTGGCTGAGCTCTATCATTATACTTTTCCCTTTATTATCTACCTCCTTTTATCTGCCTTCCATTATTTCTTCAGTTTTGTACCTTAGTTTTCCACACTTAAATCTCTCAATAATGTAGGAAGCTGTGGTATCTTACCATTTAGTCAGGCAAGGGTTTATTGTCAAGATTAATTTGTTAGCTAATGCCTCTAAAGCACTGTAGTTGAAAAATGTTGTTTAGCTGTTAAGCCTTGTTTATTAAGATATGTGTTTGCTACACTCCCACCGTACCTCAGAAACTTGCATGACCAAACCTTTCCTGGATGGCTAATGCTTCTGGTTTACCAGGTTCTCAAAGTGGTTGTTTTTATTTTTTTTAATGGGATCTTTGCAGAAAAGGTACCTTCATATCTGCTTCTTTTGGTGACTTGAGATCTGGGGAGTTAGAGGAAGTTAATCCCCACGATCTGTACTTCTTGAATGCACACAGATTGTAAAACATAAGCTTAACAGCATTTTTAGAAACTAACAGGAGTCAGCAAAAATCTGCAGACAGTATTGTGAGAAGAAGCCAGTATATCTGACTCATGCCAGTGCTGCGTGCTAGTTGCACTCCTTTGCCTCATAGCAAATCGTTGTTCTCACTCCTGAAATCACTTGGAGCTGTCGATCTCCAGTTTATCTGAAATTTGTCCTGTGAATATTTTGCACTTTCTAATTAAAACAGAGGTGATAGGCCGGTACAATGCTAGCCAAGGGCTCGTGACACTTGAATTCATTAACGTGGTCTGCTACCTGCTTCTTTTGCAGAACTGGCTGCTGCTGGTTTTATAACTTCTGCTCCCATTTCTCAAACGGGAATGATGCCCAAATGGACATCCTGCTTGAATAAATATGTTGCATATTGAAAAGTGTCCTTCTTCTGTAAGAAAGATGGTCGTAAAAGTATGTAATTTGTGCTAGTTAGGTGGCCCGGAATCAATTTATTTGAGTTTATCGGCTAGTAACATGCCTAACATGATCAGTAGCAATCAGTAATTAACTGATAACCGCAAAGGCTGCTAAGATTTCAAGCAGGAGCAACATAGTTTTCATTGCAATTATTTTGGCTCCTCATAAACAGTAACAACAGAAGTGTAGTTCTTACCATTTTTTATTTTTTTTTTTTATTTGCCAAGCCACTTTTTTCGCCTTATCATCTTTTTGGATTAGACTTTTATCTGATGTAATCTGGGAGTGGATCACTAATATGTGCAGGAACACGTCTGAAGGAGATTTCATTAAACACATGGGGAAAAGCTTTGCAATAACCAAAAGCAGAACCTGGTCCTTATAGTCACTTCTGACTGATTAGAAATACACGAAGGATTAATTAATTTGTTGCATGACAAAGAGCATGGCTCAGGATATAAGCTAAATATCTCTGGAAATGATTAGATATCTAATTTCATCCTTCTTTGCACCAGTGCAATTTCAATCCCGACTGCAAGGGTGAATCCACGTAAAGTAATTCCTGATTAAACACACACAGGTTTCATTGCAACAGAATGAGTCATCACTGTCAAAGCCTGATTGTAAAAATTATATAAAATAAAATGTAATATGTGATTATATTAGGCTATACAGAGGGGAATAGTAAGATATCACAAAGAAACCATGCGTGATATCGGATGTGGTCATTTGTCTTCCTTTTAAAAGATAAGCTCTGACACCGCTTCATTGTCCGTGCCCCACTGAGCAAGTGTCCATGTGAAAAAGAATTTCTTAATGTGCCGGAAGGCACTGAAAAATGTTCCTCCAGATTAGGAACAAACACAATTTCATACAAGTATGGAGTTGTAAGGAAGAAATACTTTCCTTTTCAAAATGCTGCAATGTCTAGCAATGTGCAGAATAACTGTAAGTGGCTTTCACAAATTTACTTTTTTCTGTGTGTGCTTTGTGTTTTTTTTTTCTTAAGCAATTAGTTCTAGAGCTCAACACTGCAATTTAGAATGGTAGGAATGATAGAAGTCATTTATTTTAACCCCTCATTATGTACAATTGAATAATTCATTCATCTTCTGGTAAGAAATCATCATTTTTCAGGTAATTAGGTTTAAAATCCGCAAGAAATCTACAGACAAACTTTATTTATTTTTTTTTTCCAGTGAAGCTGTTTTTTTTTCTGAAAAAAACAGCTGTTGGTACTTTATGGGGATATAAGGTGAAATTTTGATGTGATAGCTGCTTTGCTATTTATCAGAAGCACTTGGTCAGTATCTTTCACTCGTTTGTTATGTAAATGTTCCTTGTATAGATACACTCTCCCGGTCTGCAAAATTATGATTAGAGCACCCATCACATCCTTGCATGGATGGTGAGAAATAGAATTAACTAATGGCCATAAAGAATATCGTAGTGGATGTATAGAACAACACTTTTCTTACACATATTTTACTGATAATGGTTTTTCCTTTCATAACTCCATTTATTTATAGAATAAAACACTTTTATATCCTGCAAGGTAGCTTTGCACAGAAATGCTCAATTATTCTCATAGATATCCATGCTTCTTCAAACACTTTATGTATTCAGTAGTGATGCTTTCAGCTTTGCAAGCACAAGTTACACACTGGTGATTAAATATTTCGTTCCACATATCTAATTACCTGTGCCTCTATTTCTTTTTAGTGATGGTCGCATTACTCTCCATGGGAATAATCTGTTTATGGAATAAAGTGCTGATCAGTCTTTTAAAAAATCTAAGTTAAAAGAAGTTACCCAGTTGTAAAGCTAAACACTTGAAAACTAGGAAATGTGAGATATTGAAATTGCCTTATGGACTTGAATTGTTTTCCTTACACATCTTTATTGTGATTCTGTCTTCAGTTACAAAATCAATCTTTACTTTTTCTGTTGGAAACATATTTTCTTAAGGATATGAAATAGATATACAAGGGCAGAATTATGTTTAAATATGCTTACATATTAAAATGCAGATTAATTGTTATTTTGGTTATTTGACTTTGCACCTTTTATGACTTTGACTTAATAAGAGGGGTTTTTTTCCTACAACTAATTATTCAAAATGCAATTCCAATGTAAGACTAACATGACAAGTGGATTTTGTAGATAACTTTTGTAAAGCTGCAAATGACATACCTTGTTTCTGGCAATGAAAACCTAGTGATAACTTCCACTACATGGGAGATTGCAGAAGCATCTGCCTCTGAGAACTGAAAAGCCAAAAGTTACTCTTTGAACCCAAAAGCTACGGTAAAGCTGTACAAGAGACCGTTTTGAGCAATGTTTGGATGTTTTCTATTGCCAGGACATTCGTTGTTTCACTGCAGAAACAAAAATCACTGGTTGATCCCATTTTTTTTTATGCTTTGCAACTTCAGTAATTGGTATCTATAAAAATTCACTAGGCAGGAATAATTTCCTATCTGGGATTTTTCTTGAAAATTAGCAAACAGGAATTGTCAGCAGTATACCACAGAAATGCCTACCCACTGTTCTAGTTACTTATGTGGGTAAGAAACGCATGCTTCATGTGTGTTTAGCTCTATATTTAGTCTTGTAGTGGTTTTGGGAGCAACCATATCCAAATTTAAGAGATTTCACCGATATCTGAAATTGTAGATTTCTGGCATACCAGATCCAAATTTCATATACCGACAATTCATGATGTGTATTTGGCTAGAACTTACTCAAATGGACAAATAGATAACCTGCAAACCAGAGATCTGCAGCAAAATAATTCATTCAGAGACTGTTTTAAAAAAAATATTTCTTCATTAGCTACAGTGAAACATTCCTACAATATCTGCAAAGTAATAAAGTAAAACTGTTTGGTGTGGGTTTTTTTTGTGTTTTTTTTTCTTTTGTTTTTTGTTTGTTTGTTTTGTTGTTGTTTTTTGTTTGGATTTTTTTTTAACTTGCAGTATTGTAAGTATGTTTTTGTCCGAAGTCCTTAAACAGATACATGATAGGCAAATATAGACTGAGGTACACAGTTTTGTTTATTGTTGTGGAATGGAACTTCTAATTCAACAGTAATTTAAATAGATTCCAGTTTGTAATTTGTTACTGTGTGATTTGACAGAGGCACACATCCTCCGTGCTACATTTCTTTCACCTGGGAAAATTGGATAATGAACTAATGAAGGTTTTCTTGGCTGATAATGCTATTTTCAGAATTGAGCAGTTACACCACCTTTCAGTATTCAATGTCTATCTGAAAAAAATCAGTGCAAAAATAAGGGCTATTTATAGTGAAGTATTGTTATTTTGCATTGTTTGAGTAGTTCTCTGAAAGTCTGAAATAATGCTGAAATGATACAGTAAAAGAATTCTCAGGCGCTTTAAAACCAGCAGTTTAATGACCACCTGATTTATCTCTCAACTGAAGTAATTCACCACTATTTGTCTGCCTCCACACAAATGTAATGCCTTATCATTACTATGCTTACTTTTATTTTTTTAGAGCAAAACCTCATTCTGTGCATCTCGAAACTAGACATGGCTTGAATTCACATGGTTTCAAAGTTG
The DNA here is from genome assembly GCA_013396935.1 of Baryphthengus martii. NCBI lineage: Eukaryota > Metazoa > Chordata > Aves > Coraciiformes > Momotidae > Baryphthengus > Baryphthengus martii. Next base: position 62,172 of record VWZK01020120.1, read on the forward strand.
TGAGTTAGGGCTGGATTAAAGCTTCCAAGCAATTTATTTACAAAAATAAAAAAGGAGTTTCAGGGGCTGGTTTTTCTATTCTTACCCAGTTTTCTCTTTAATCTGCAAGTTCTACAAAAGGGCATAGAGAATCATTTGAACAATGCTTTCAAAATGTAATATGCTGTGTAAGTGCTGATTTTTGCTGTTATCTATCAGAACAGAATAAAAAGTCTGAATACAAATGATGATAAAGATGAATGGCTATTCAAGCTATCAGCTGCTTTGCAGACTTTAACCTACAAATTAAGTTACGGAAAATTTGGATTAAATATACACAATGTCTTGACAGTACAACTAGGTAACTTGTGGATTCATTCTCTAAAAGATTTTGTGGGGCTTCTGAACTGTTCAGCTTCTAAATTTGTTCTGAAGAGAAATCTGAAAGTGCAAAAGCCTTTTACTGTAGCTGGACAGTACTTTTTCCATTAACTATTTTCTTTCCAGCTGTTGTATTATTAAAGATTATAAACAATCAAATCAACAATCATTTTCAAGTTCACTTGTAAGGTAGAAGTATGGAATGGTGTCATAATATGATTCTCAATAAAACACTTCTACTGTGGACTTTGACTTTCAGTACTGCATTATCCAGTTCATCTGAAAGAATTATCGCTAAACGACTCTGATACAGCATATTCCCTGGAAACATCCAAGGTCAGGTTGGACAGGGCTCTGAGCAACCTGATCTAGTTGAAGATGACCCTGCTCACTGCAGGGAGGCTGGACTAGATTACTTTTAAAGGTCCTTTCCAACCCAAAACCTTCTATGATTCTGTATTTTCCTACTTGATTTTTGAAGACTTCTTTCTGTAGATGATTTGTGAATAGTTTTAAAGGCTTCTGTAAGTGACAGCTTTTTTGCCAACTTACTGGAAAGAAGTATTGTGATGATGACTTATGTCCACTTTTATCTGAGGTAATATCTTTTCATTAAATTAAGCTTGGCCTTTTCTGTTACCATCTTATGGGACAAAATAGTGCTAAAACTGCAAGAAAACTGCCTGTCATCCCTGATTTTTGTGTGGAGGTAAAAGAATTTCAAAAAGTGATAGAGATTATGTGCAGAAAAGAATCCATTGCATCATTTATTATATCTCTGAGGCATTCCTGAGTATAATTTCTAGTATGTCTGAATTTACCGTATACAATTCAATTTAGCATATGTGAATAATGCAGTATCTCACACCAGGTGACTGAGTGTTCCTCTCTACAAACCTCAAGCAGCAGCAGTGCATGCATCATATATATGCGTCTGTGTTCTTAGTAGCACAGTACTTGGAAGCTCCAATCAAAAAAAACCAACCCTTATTATTAAGGACTCTAGATGACAGAAGCTTATGAGAAGGAGATTTTTAGACAAATTTTGGCATGTAAGCAGCATCCCTAGTAATGATAAAGCAATAGAGTTTATGTCTCCTGAGGGTTTTCTCTGATCATACCTGTAGTAGAACAAATAACGGCAGGAGTAATGTTATGTATACTAATGTGCGTGTACCTCTAGCACGATGCAGGACAGCCAAATCACTTTCTGTAATTTTTTGTCCTGTGTGTTCTTTGCTGTTATCAATGAAGAACAGACGTCACTTGTAATGCAGGTAGATGTTAAATGGTTACATGGTTTAGTACCCAAGAGAATGGTATAACCTCTGCCATAGGCGACACCAGTAGTAATAGATAGGACAGAACAGTAATTTGCCCAGTACTTAGCACAAGGCTCTTAGTCTTTTATCACCTTTTAGGACTTTGTAAAACTGCAGATCTCTCTTACTGTTATTCTGCAGGGGGTTTTGTATGTGAATATTTCTCGACAGTCAGTTGTGCTGCAAATAGTAAAACAAATATTTGTAGGACAGGGCACAGCTAGTTTATTATAGGAGCTAGATGCATTAATTTATTATAGTACCTCTAGTGTGGCCTCGTTCTGTATTCAGACTATGGTCTGTTGAAGAGACTTAAATTTCTGTATCCTGGCTTCAATGAATTTTTGACAGCTGTTCAGACTGACATGCTTTGTACGAGTACACTGGGATTACATTCATTTTGATGGGAGTAGCGTGTGAGAAGTTTTAACTGTGTGATACATGCTTTGCCTTATTTCTGTGTGCTAACATTATTGTTGATACTACACAGCAGTATTATAGTTTCTTACTAGGATGTGTGATAATAACTAGTAGGATATTCTGTACTTGCAGAATTACAAATGATTGAATATTAATCTACATGACATCCAAAGAAAAAAAGCACTGTTTTTAAAAATTTAACCTATACTTCAAACCTAAATTCATAAAGTCCTTTTTAAAACTGCTAATAACTGTGTGACCTTTGATGTATCACATGGTTATCTTTGCCTCAGCTAATCGGTCTGTACTGTGCACATCATTACCACTTTGCACCAAGCCAGGCACAACAACTTGCTCTGGATCTGATTTCCAGCAAGTATTGAATCATTTAATCCTCTGTTTTTTAAACTATGGGGGATATGCATGGATGGAGATTGCAAAATTTATGTTGACATCAGTAAAGCCATAATTTTGCCCTATGTAGTCTGAAGTTATTTCTGTGACGTTAAAGTACATGGAACTACTGCATGCCTGTGTTCACCATATACAAATTTCCACTGCATGTCTTTTGTTCTTTATTGAGCTGAATGTAAGTTCATTATCTTCCATGTGTTTTTCTATTCATTTGTCTCTTGCCTCTGTATAGTTAAAATTAATATCTACATAAACATTAGTTATATGCACTCAGCAGATGAGCTAAGTGTAACTACTGACCCATGATTATAACTATCTGGTAGGCAAATAATTAGGGTTACTTTTTTAGAAGTATTCAGAGGTATTTGTGCATTTGCTGCCTGTGCTGTACGTCCAAACTGAAACATCCATTATTTTGGAGTATTTAACATCTTTCACGAGGACTGAGCATTTTCTTTCACTCAAACATGCGCATCATTTATTTTTAGCAAATAAGTATGCATTTCGTCTGCTATCAATGGGAAAAAAAGCGCCTTTTTTGTTTACTTTCTGAGAAAGTAACAGCTCCTGAAACTTAAATTAAGCTTGGCCAGTAGTAGATTCAGTTTGTTGAACAGTAAGGAATACTTAAAGGCCTTTTAGTTTCCTTTTCCGAAAAAGAATGTGGGGAATCTGGTGTGAATCAGGTGTTGTTCAAAAGGTTGCTTGGATTGTTATGATATGGAAAGACAGTGAAATTCAGCTTCTTTGTTTAGGAATTGCCATGTAGCATTTAGAAAGAGATAAGTTTGTAATTAGAATAAAATAATTTTCCCTACTTCCCTAGCAGTGTTATTTCTTTAATCTGTATAAACTCAAATATTTCTGCTTACTGGGAGATAAAACATTTGAAAGGAGTGGTGCACGTCAGGTAGGAGGAAGACAGCATCTATGTGTTGAAAGCCACCTCCTGTTATAGGCGGGTGCCCTTCCAATAGCACCCAGTGCTACTTGATTGTTCTGTTTAAAACAAAGGAGGGCTGAAGCCTTTACAATAGGATTATTTTATTAATTGGTTGCATAGTATTATTTAAAGAAACCAAGGTGATCTTCCTTTTATTATGTTCACATTGGTATCTACAACTCATCGGTATAGAAAGAAATGCTGTCAGATTAGTAAGCAGAGAGCTGCCTGGATTCAGACAGATGCCAATCAAAGCCAGAAAGCCCATTTCCAGTGACATTGCTAAGGATGGAGATGCATATTTGCTCGAGTTCACTTTAGAATGAAAATGTTGCCACAAAGGCCTTGCACTTTCAGCTAAAGCGCGGCAGGGAAAGGGATCCACCTGAGGAGCACAGGTTTGACACAGTTGGACTGCAGCCAGCTTTGAGTATTGCTGTGGCTTCCTGCGGGAAGCTGGAGTCACTGGTAACTAATGAGGTCCATACTCTGTTCAGAGCGCTCGCTGACAGCATGTCACAGAGCAGCAGGGTAATATAAATAATAAGATTTTGCTCTGTTTTCTTTATTGCTCTTTGTGGCTTTTATTTTTAGCTCCTTGCTACAAGAGATGGGGCTCTGGATTGCTTGCTCTGGTGCACACACTTTCTTTTTCGCTGGCTGTCTCCCTCCTGTCTCTTGACAGGTGTAAGGAGGATCCTAAATATAGAAGCCACCCGTCAGTTGGCTTCAGCAGTCAGCAAGCACTGATTTAGCATTTCTCTTAACCAACTAAGCTCTAGAAGGGTGTTTCTTTCAAATGTTTATAAATTTATTCAATTATAAACTTTCTGTAAAATTATTAGCAAACCAGGTTATCCTTTAGTGTGAAGAAAACCATAAGGAGCACGTCTCAGAAATTATAGTTGTAATGGCTCTTGCCATGGGAAGGAGAGAAAAGTGATTTGTAAAGATCTCTCATATTTTAGCGGTTTAGTTAATGGTGCCGTATCTCATTAGGAAAAACACTGACACTAGGTATAAGTACAGTCTCCAGTCTTCAGATGAAGGAACACACTTTCAGGCACGAATAACTGTACACTTTCCTATGAATTTTTCCTGAGAAGAGTCTTAACTGCAAGTGTACTGTACTGATTAACTGGGCTTGACTTCGCTACACACAGAAATAAGGTGCGTGGTGAGAGATGCAGTTATCCTGGTACTGAATGTTTACAGTACTCAATAAAAGTATTTTTAACATAGAAGTATTTTTTTCATGATGCACATTTACTTACGCTCTGTTGAGATCAGCACAATACTGAGTCTTAAAAATTAATTGGTCAAATTTAATATATTACGGTTGCAAACATTTCTAATTAGGATATTTGAAAAAAAAGAAAAGCTGCATCACTGCACTGAAGACAACTTACACATTTTGTGTTGGTTTGTAAGCAGGCTTCTCAAGTTCTTTCTCTTCCTTGTCACTAGTTGCCATTAATATTCGCAGAAACTTCTCACAGTCTACTGAGGACATCCTAAAATTCAGAATTTAATTGTGACAAGTGAGTTGCATGTGATGAAGAACTTTTTGATACTGATTTGCTTTGATTTTTATGTTTTATGGTTGTAATACACTTCTAGGATATTAAACATTGTGTTAAACATAGGAACACAAGTGAACTCGGTGCCTTTATGTGGCTCAGACAGGCAGTAGTACTTTTTCATGATAGTTGTAGTGGTTACATGTGGTCTGTCTGGTTGTGAAAAATACTGTAGCAAAATAGAACATGGGTTTGTTATGTTTATGTAAGGTTTTATTTTTGGCAACCTGTTCTCCGTATACTCAGCTATGAGAAACAACCTGTTCCCCTATTTATTTTTTATTTTTTTTTTTTTTTTATTTGGCATAATTTATTGAAAGCTTCTGCCCGGTCTGAGATATCTGCTTCGTTGAAGGAGAGTGAGTCAAACCCCCAGAAAGATGTAAGAGGGCTGGTAGGTGAAATAGCAGGATTGACCTCGAGAAAAAGAGAAAGTGTTTAAGGTAGAAGGTGTTTTCAAGAACAGGATGCTTTGTCAGGTTTGGGACAAGAGGCCCAGGATAGGTCTAGCTTTCTTGATGCAGGTAACATCAAGCTTTATACTTGAAAATCCAAACTGCATTTAATGAACCTTCTGGGTGGAAGCTTTGTTAGATCTTACAGATCGAACTTGAACCTGCTGAAACCTTGCAGTTTTGGTTACAAGCTTGAGTTTTTTTGTTCAAGGGAAACTGAATCTTCTTCAGTGTGAATTCACATGATCTGATTGTGACCCATCAAAGGAGCAAACCAGATTTGCCATAAGCTGGTAACGCAGCTGGCCTGAGCACAACTTGAGCTGCAACCGACAGCTACTGTGATGGGCAAACATATCTTTGCAGAGGTATGAGCTACCACATTGGAAGACAGAACTGCTTATTTACAAATGCTTGTGCACCTAATAATTAGAAATTTATTCATTCCTCAAGTCTTCCACATTTATTTTTCACCGTAGCACTGTTTTTTCTGGTTTGCTAGAAACATGGCTAGATTCTGTCTGCCTTTGGCTTACTGTTTGCTGTAGGAAGAACTACTGTTTACAGTAGGAAGAACTTTTATGCTGAATTTATTTTACCAGCCTGGTGTTTTATTAGACAGAAGAGGTGGTAGTTTCCTCTCCCAAGCATTGTCCTTTGGTCACAACATACAGGAGAGGTATTATGGCTATATGTCTACATGGTTCTTCCTCACCCTTTATCCAGGACAGAATCCATGTACTATAGTTTCACCTTTGTGTTTTCATAGTCTAGATATATTTCCTAAATAGAATTAAAAATTGGGTCAGATGATTTTTCCATCAACCTCCACAAGCATTAAGTCAGGACCATATCGGCATTATGTGAAAATATTTCCATTTTTGTATCTTACATCATAAAGTTATATGAAGCAAAAAGTAGTGTTTGTTTAGGAAAATTGATGCTAAAACTGCTCCTAACAAAAGATAAGAAAAAAAGGTGCATTAGATTATGAGAGTTAGGAAACTACTTTCCTAATAAAAACTACTTTTTACCTACTTACTACCTACCTACCTGTCAACCTTTTGATCTTTCTATCCATCTATCTATTTACTGGGATAAAGTTAGGGATAAGGAATAATACCTGTAACTGGATTAAGGGTGTAAGAAGGTTACCAAGAGCATGTAAGGTTACTTTGTGAGCAGAATGAGTAAGATTGCTAGTGAAAATAAATCCACTGGTCACGTTACATGCTTGGTAATACTGTCCTTGAAGTGCAAATACGTGGAACAAATCGCTGGGAATCTGTAGCATTAGGTGGAGGTGGTTAATGGTGCTGATAGTGATACATATATATATTTGTCCAAATAAAGAGAGGAGGAACTCTGGAAGCAGAGTTCGTAGTCTTTTCTGCTGAAGTAATTTCTGAAGTGATACTCACTTCTGTATGTACACATTTTGTGTACAAGGTAGGTTTTCTCTTCCCCCTCTGTGCTGGTCATTAGAGCCTGGCAAGAGCAGTCGGGTTGCACGATACACAAACCTCAGGCATTTTCAGACAGCAGAGTCACAGACAGGAGGTACAAATCTTGAAAAAAGCACAGTCAGTTATGATTTTCTCCACAGAGAGAAGGAGCCCTTTACTGTTTTCCAAACAGACTTGTTACTAACAGCTAGCTGTATAAATAATGGAGATCTTGTATCTTATGTGATATATAAAAATTATCCTCTCAAGCTATACAATAGTCCCTTAAGCAAACAAAGTATTTACTTTTCAAAGTGCTGGATAGGTTTTTAATAGTTTTTCTTTACTATCATTTAATAGTACTTATATTACTAGAATTTGCATTTAAGCAATTTCAGACCTTATAAGAAACATCAAGCATCTTATTTGTTGGAGTGAAAGTAATATATGTCCTCATTTTTGAATTCTAGTCACTGCTTTTAAAGGTATTGGTGAACAAAATCCTCTTATGAGGCATTATTGCCATGCTCTTAGTGCAGTGATGTTTTGGCTTTGTACGCTGTGAAACAGGATTCTTCATGGCAAGAGTTACATGGAAGAGGCCAAATTTGGTGCTGTCAAAGTAAAAGGTTGAGAAAACAGATGGGCAGGATGGCGGTTTTAAGAAGGAAAGAAGAACTGTGATCCTCATGTCTGAGTGCAAACCTACGCCGTGGCAATTACATAGTATCATCTTTTCTGTCATTTCTGGTTTAGGATTTACAGGATCTCAGAACCTGTAGGTCAGACATATGCCTCCTGTTTTCCTTTCCTTCAGGGAAAAAAAATCGTTTTTTTTAAAAGATATGTATTTCTAAATGTTTCTCTTTGTGTTGATTATTGAGACTACTTTAGATGTTGTGAAAATTACTCTTTAATGAAAAAACCTACCCTATATGAAGCGATAGAGTGTACTCTCAGCAAGTTTGCTGATGATACAAAACTGGGAGGAGTGGCTGATACACCAGAAGGCTGTGCTGCCATACAGTGAGATCTGGACAGACTGGAGAGCTGGGCCAAGGGGAATCTAATGAAGATCAATTTGGGCAAGTGTAGAGTCCTACATCTGGGGA
>VWZK01020123.1:0-27289 GCA_013396935.1 Baryphthengus martii
CCTTCCTAAAGAGCTTGTACCCGTCTATCTCTGTAATTCCAGTCATGGGAATCATCCCACCAAGTTTCAGTAGCAGCCACTATGTCATGGCTTTCCAGCAGCACAGTGGCTCTTAATTCATCCTGTTTATTGCCCAAGCTGCGTGCAGTCGTGTAGAAGCCCTTCAGCTGGGCCGGCTGTGTCACCCTCTTAGGCAAATCCCCCTTGATGCCCTTGGGGGGTCTCGGTGCAGTGTCCCTGGCTTCCTCAGGGCAACAAGTTGAGAGCCCTTGCTAGCACTCCATCCCTCTGCCCCTGGTGTGCTGCCCCACTGCTTGTCACAGGCAAGCATCAGATTATTAACCCCTTCCCCCTTCAAATCTAGATTTTGGAGGAGAATAAATTTAAAAAGAACAGAACGAGATTTGTTTGGGTTTTTTTTGAATCCACAAAGAAAGCAGTTATAGCGTAAGCATCTTTGCATAACTACAGGACACAGTTTCTCTTACAGTAATTTTGAACCTACAGCAATAGCACATCCAATGGCTGGGCAGGCAGGGGCTCCTGGAAGCCTTTCCTAAACTCAGTGGCGGGTTTTGCTATTCCCAGTCAGACAGAAAGAGGGCAGCAACCTCCAGTTTAACAGTGGCTACAGTTAACGAGACAGCAGAACCGCGAAGCTGCGCCCAGCAGCAAACGGCGTCGTTTGGATATAAAAAAAGAAGAATTGCTAGAACTAAGGTCCCTGTTTTAGTAGCATGGTACTTTAATGACACTGCTTCGTTTTGTGCCAACTCTCAGCGTAAATCTTTGGAGACACCTGAGAGGACTTTTATAATTAACAGAAACTAAAGCAGCTCCCTCTAACAGAGAGATACAGCGGAGACACTGGACAGATTTTAGCAGACTGTAGCTTAAAGTTTATGACCAGAGCTGCTGGCACACTACTGTTACAAATTTAAAAGAGATTGGAAAAATATCCACACAATTTTCACTTACAACACAAAGGAGACTGAAAAAAATGTTAAATGCTTCTAGAGGAGAGCAAGTATGGCAAGCCATTGTGCACAGCAGTGACATAGGCATGATGACAAGTCTTGAGAAAGGAATGGCAGATGAGAAGGATGGAGGTACCAGCCGGAGCCAAAGGCTGGGAAGCTGGTGTGGAAGAGTGCAGAAGAAAAAAATGCCACCCAGTTGACGGAAACTGTCTTCTCTCCTGTGACAGGACTGATGGAGGCTCTTCAGTTCTGGCACCCCCTAGATGAGGTCTGTTTCCACACCTATGTAGGACATGTGCTGAGACAGATAGCCCCCTCAAGAACCAGAAGAAACTTCTGGACAGGAGATGTTGAGGTGCAGCTGTGGACACCAGCTTATGAGACTAATAAGGGTCATAGAAGACTTGCTACCAGCTCTGCTCCATGTTTTGCAGAGGAGGTTCCTGCAGGAAGAGGGCACCAAGCCATTCTTCTGTGACAGAGATGTGGAAGCAGGACCTACAACGAAAGGTTGTGTAGAGCCATACTCTGGCTCTTGCAATGGAGTTCACGTCACCTTATACTGTCATCTCTGTTCCTCTCTGGCAAGTTCCTCGGAGCTCCTTCCAGGTAAGACTGTTCTGCTTTTGTCTCTGCTGTCTGTTCCTGCCCTACTCAGGAGCATAAGCTACAGACAAAGTGTGCTTTGGCCCAGGAAGATCTGGAGGAGGGGACATCCTGTACTGGTGCAAAGGCTCCAGATGCTGTCCTGTTAACCTGGGGACACACTAGAGAGAGTGTTCATGGAGAAGAGGAGCGTATGCTGTTTTAAGGCAAGGGTGGGTAGTGGCCCACGTGACTGGATTCATCTGTTTGAACTTGGCCAGTTTGCAGCAGTACTGGGAAGGTTCATGGCCGATGTCTGTGCTGCTGGGGATGTTTTGTGCCCTCAGAGCTGCTGTAGCTGCTGTGCTTTGGGAACTGCAGGAGGGAAAGGCACTTTGAGCCAGGAGATCCTGACCCCAGAGCAGCATGCACACGAACGGAGGTGTGAACAGCATCCCCAGGAACCCTGGGCTCCCAGCAGCCTTGTAGGCAGCCGGCACAGACTCGGGGCCACTGCTCCAGGAGCAGTGCCAGCCCTGCCTGAGCACTCAGTCAGCCCTGTGCCTGAGCATCCACAGGCTGACTGAGAGAAGTCCTGAAAGTGAGAGAGCTTGTGTCTGCCCCATTTCCCAGTCTGGGGCGAGGCACTGTCCATTTGCAGCTTCTCTAGGTATGTTTTCTGACACCTGCCCTGACTCCCTCTTATTACAAGGGCCCCATGTTAAGTCAGCAGGCTCCTGGTCAGAGTACTTGTCTGGCCAGATTGTGCCTGATCCTTGCAGGCTGTTCTACCTCCTTATTAAATTCTGTCCATAACTGTGTTGTTGCCCCCCAACATTCCCCTCTTTGTGATCTCCAAGCAGACTTTTAAGCTATATTTTGGTTTACAGGCATGAGAGGCAAGTTCTCAATAGCCCAAGAGTATGGTGCCAGCTACAAGGGAGTTCTGGGAAAACTGAGAGAGACAGAGATTCATTCAGCAGTGAACTCTGAGCCGAGTTAGTTGTTGAGAAGGCAGAGGGCTGGCCCATTTGTATTATTCAGTGTTGCCTGCCTGTGTGTGGGTGCCTGCAAAGGCACTGCTCTAGGCTGCATCGATCTGTCTGCAACAGGCTGATCCTGGGAATGAGGAAGCGCAGCTGCCACCACCGTGTTCCCACATTTGGTTGTGCTGCCCTGGTGGGAGGAATCCCCTGTGAAAGGCAGATAACTTGACCCTGGTATCTTTTCTGCCCACAGGCAACTTCCGGTGTACTCCATGCACTTAAACATGAGGTGCAACCCTCTGGGTATTCCAACAGCCCCTTGTCTCCCAGATAACTCCAACAGTGAATTTCTGGGTCATCTGGAGCCCTAGCTAGGAAGCTCCCCCACCTGTATTTCTTTCCTTCCTTTTCCTCCTTTTCTTTGGCAGTCAGAGCACTTCCATTTAGGCTTGGGTAAAGGTTTTGAGGCCTCCCTGCACATGGGTAGAACTGAGAATGCGCCTTCACACTCACCAGCCAATTTTACAAGAAGCCTCACATGGCCTCTGTGCCACAGCGTACCTCTGGTGCCTGCCTCCTGTGGGCGGCTTGGGGTGTCATACCCACAGCTTCAAGGAGATATGTGTCAGGTGCGATGCCAGAGCCTCCAGCAGTGTCCTGCTAAGGAGGATCATAGTTTCATCACCGCCTGCTTCTTCCCAGTTCCTGGAGAATCAGATCATACTCCTTTTCAGGACTATGTACAAGGATGAACTTTTTTGTCACGTCTCCTGAAAAACAAAGTTCACCTAGCTCACTGCATGATGTTGTTTCACAAAGATGTACCACAAGCCCACCTGCAGCAGTTGGAAGGACTTCCCCATACTCAGCACCCACAGAAATTTCCAAAGTCCTTCAGGTACTTGTCTTTACCCACTGGACAGCCTGGCTGGCTCCTGTAATTGCATATTTAAAATAGATGCTGGGCTGCAACGTGTAGAAGTTGTAAAGAAGTGCACACAATGTGAAGAGCAGTCTATTTCAGTGTGCCACCACAGCACTAGGACCTGAAGAAAGATTAATGCTACTTTGCTGTCCCCAGTTTAGAGAGAAGGGGCAATTTTTCTTCTCTCTTTAAGGCAAGCTAGTAGGCATAAAGCTTGGTTAAATCATGAACATTACATGTTTGGATGTTTTGTGGTTTGTTGTTTTTTTTGTTTGTTTGTGTTTTTTTTTGTTTTGTTTTGTTGTTGGTTTTGTTTTGTTTTTTTTTTGTTTTTTTTTTCTCTGCATGAAGGTCAGTATTTTGTTTGCTTCCCCTCTTTTCCCAGATCAGTAGTCCTGAAGTGTTTTTTATGTATGTTTTTCAAATGTGACTGTAGTTGCTTAAGAGCTTGTTGATTTGCAGCCCAGCAAGGAACATTAAGTCTTACCTCGAGATGCTGGGCCAAAACCAAGCCTTTCTGTTCTGTAATCAGCTGCTGAATAGAGTGAGAAGAAACAATTGCTCCATGCCAGAAGGGTGACTGCGGCAGGGACATCCTAAATGGAGGTGTCAGGCTGATGGACCCCATCAGACATGAGAGGCAGGCCAAGAACTGATGGGTCTTCACCTCCGCGGAGGGGTGGGCTGTCCACCCACAGCAGGGCAGAGTTTCCATCTGGGCTCTGCCCCCTGGATAGCCTTCCTCTTTCCCCAACTGACTCCCTCCAAGACAAGGTCCATGGGGTCGGCCTTTGGGTTGTGCAGGCCAGGTCCACCACTGCAAGCCAAGGACAACCGGGCTATGCAAGGGCCCATTCCCCACAGCCTGAAAACACCAGGTCATGTGTTTCCAGATGAGTGTAAATAGGGCAAGCAGCTGTACAAAACCACTGTGGAAAATGTGCACCATCATCAAAGTAACTCACAAAACACATATGCTTAACACACTATGGTGCTATCACTGAAAGATTTTACCAGTTACAGCAAGGGCTACCCACAGAAATAAGGCTTCCAGAAATGCCTGAATGTTCCAGGGGTCAAACTTGGTGTGTAGGTGTCATCTTAGAAGCTAAAGCTTATGAAGTAAGACTGCTACAACACAGCCACCCTCTCATGAAGCATGACCCAATCTCAAACAGCAAGGCTACAGGATACCTATAAAAGCAGTGCCTAGCTGAAACAATGGATGTTTCTCTCTGCAGAAGTGTATTTCATTATTTTTGAAGCATGACTACTCCACAAGCTTCCAGGGCAGAAGAGATGTTGTATTTTTCACAGACAAATTCTAGTTACAGGTCTCTGGAACTTGTAAATCATACTTAGAATACAGAATTTCAAATCAGTGCAAAATGTACAATCAAATTAAACACAAAATACATATTGCAAAATATATACAGAATTGTTCTAAGAACGTAACCCAAGGACAAACAGATGTTTAAATATAAGAGAAAAGTCCATTTTTATAAATTACCTTTTTTAAAACCAATTAGTACACTAGGCATGTTATCTGTAGACTAGTTACCACAGCATAGTAATTTGCAAGGCAGACATCGAGGAACAAGTTACATCATTAAAATCCCATTTCTGAGACCAATCCACAAGTAAACCTGTGTGATAATCCATTACTGGTTTGAGGCACACAATGTAGAAACAGTTTTCAATACTTAGGCTTTTTTTTTTTTTTTTTTCTGAGAATTATTAGGCAGATGCACAAAGAATACACACCAGACAATTAAGTGAACTGTTCAATGGTGAGCTTACCTTAGCTTGTTGGGCCAAGATGATTTATTATCAAGGTATTAGAACATTCACAAGAAATGCTGTAAGACATCTTAGAGTATCTTGATACTAAAACAACATTCATAAAACTGCTTAAAGTTGGATGATTTAAATAACCAGAGGTGAAAAAGCACAGTTACTCTAAGCAATAGTGAAGCCATAGTTTGAGAAGAGTTAAGACGTCATGGGTGGTTTGTAAGTAGGAGGGGCACTAAAATATATAGTGAATTACAAACTGCCATGCTTTGCATTCAAAGCAGAAATGCTCCCTTCCAATAATCAGAACTTGCAGCTTCACGGTATAGATTGCTACTGTCTACATCATTACTAATTAAACTATCCCAAGGATAACTTGCTTTTGGCATGTTCAGAAAGCTGGAGTTATACAGCTATTGCTATGCTACAGATCCCCAGAATTTTGCTTTAAAATAGCAGTGAAGGCTTTATAAGCACCTAAAATTACACAATAAATACTCAGTAATTCTTCAAGCACCTCTTGCTACCCGGTTTGGCAAGATGAGCAGCACAAAGAAAGGGATGCCGTGGCGAGGCAAGCTGTCGTTAACGGTTTGACATAGGCACACATCAATTTGCGCCTGCCTTCCTTCGGAAAGCAAAAGGACTGATGTGTGACACACCCTATGGACAGTGAGAGAGGACTGCAAGTGCCAAGGAGTCACCAGACCAGCGACCTTCTTGAAGTCAAGCACAACAGCAGCTCTCTGCTCTTTACCCTGCAGTGATTCGTATGGGGGAAAACGTTCTGCTTTCTACAGCTGATGTTTATATTAGGAGTTGCTGCCAGAGCTTTATACGGGATACGCACAATACAAATGAAGCCACGTCTTCTGAAATCAAATCGTCTCCTAAATAACACACTTCAGCTGTGCACAGTGACATGTTAAATGGGTGTGTTGCTAGGAGAGATTAGAGGAATAACTACACCATTAACGGTGCCCTATGAAAAAATACTTTGCTTTGGGATACATCCTTTAATAGCCACACACATTTATTTCAAGACTTCAGACCAAATTCTTCAACAACACTGATCTGCTTATAAAACATTCTCATAAGTTATCTTCACAGAAAAATAAAGTCAATCTTTCAGAAAACACGTTCAGTACAACACTTGCATCAGTAGAAATTCTGTCCTGTAAGTTCATGGCAGAAAAGTCATAATCTGTATTTAAATCTCTCCAAAGGGACATAACAAGGAATCTAAACCAGAAGGCAACTATTTCATCAATTGTCATGTGAAGCAGAAACAATGCTTCCAAAACATGGAAAGAGTGCACTGTTTCAACAGACACCTATGGGTTTACAATCAATAGTCACTGTCCTGTAAACACTGAAACTGCTCGTCTAACTGCAGGTTATAACAGGTTCGTGATTCGCATTTGTTTCACTGCATTCCACACATACAATGGCTACACCATTAAAAAAAAAACCCACCAAAACATTAAATAGCAAAAGGAATGAAGGTTTTGAGCTGGATCTGTGCTACAAGCCAAGTGTCAAACCAGTAAATGTTGACATTATAAATAAAACTTTAACATTACTTTTATGCATTATAAAATCAGTTTAATAAATCTAAATCTTTGAATAGCAGCCAATTTGTAATTGTTTAAATATATATATATATATGTATGTATGAACTTTCAGTCAGTCAGCTAAAAATACACATTGTGATGGGAGGAAGATACCATCTCTCGTTCCCAAGCAGGCTTTCAAGGAGAACACAGTATCAGGGATGGATGGGGGTCAAGGAACCTGCAGTCAGAGAAACTCCTGAACAGTTGCATTCTACAAACTTGTTTTCATTGTTACCTGAAAGTGCATCTTTGTATCTGTAGAATCATCCCCATATTTACAAGAAAAAAAAAAAAGTACAAACATTGCAATTTTGCCACACTCTTAAGCCTATCTAACCTACATTTTCTAAGTGCAAAAAGTGTATGAAGTGATACACACACTGGTACATATAACATCAAAGCCTGAAAATGAGGCAACACTGTCATCATGAATAGAAGGTAGTTCAGTAGTTGCTAAGTCTTTGCTGCACAGCTGTTAAATGTCTGAAGTAGAAGCTGAAGTAGAAATTAATGAACAGCCTAAGCCCAACAGCCAGAGCAGTGTTTTGGAGCAGGAGATCCATTCCCCTGCTCTCCACACACATTCCCTGCCACATGCTTGGGCTTTTGTGACCAGTTTCAGTACAAATGCTGGGCCCAAAAGGCAGGAATGCAGTCCAGCAGAAGATGAAAACTCGAGTTACTAGGAAGGTTGTAAAGAAGAGGTACAAGGTCCAGACTGAAATCTTTCTACTGCCTGGTCTCTCAAGTGCACAACTCCAAAGCACCCTCTGTTTCAGTGCTGGACTGGCAGCTACGCCACAGAGGCGTAGCTGCTCACCCTGTCTGTACGCTATAAAATACCTATGCAGCTGAATCTGCGGTGTCTTCAATGTAAGTCCTTTTTAAGTGTCACAAGAGCTCCTCTTCTCCTCCCACAAAATGAGACTTCATTTGATAATGACAGATTTATACATTATCAGACTGCTGCAGAGTAATGTGCTTGTGTAGATGTTTAGTGATTACGAATAGCTGATATTCAAAACAAGGACATTATTTGCTCTTTAAAGAAATGAAACGTGTACAGCGCACAAGGGTAACCGTGAAGATTACTGAACTATTGTCAGTAACAGTTAATTTAGTTTCGTTCCTTAAGTCTTGCAGCGGACTGTCCTATAGCTTCTTCTAGCTGTTAAAATGCTACCATAGCCATTGGCATTGGTTTTAGACACACACAGACTTGATTAAAATCTAGAAAGAGCAAGGGGAGCTCAAACTGTACACATGCAGAGCCTGTACTCTAATCACAGTTGTGCTTTCACTATATTGCCATCATTGCTTTTGTGTCT
The DNA here is from genome assembly GCA_013396935.1 of Baryphthengus martii. NCBI lineage: Eukaryota > Metazoa > Chordata > Aves > Coraciiformes > Momotidae > Baryphthengus > Baryphthengus martii. Next base: position 8,215 of record VWZK01020123.1, read on the forward strand.
AGTCGGAAAGCAAATGTCCATTAGAAATACGTGCTGGGAACCTTAGGAGGACCAGTAAGAAAGCAAGCTTTGCCTCTAGTCCAAAACTGGTGAGAGGAAGATCCAGAAATGAGTGTTACCAGGATGCTGTAAGACATCAAAAGCTGTACAAGTAGGCACTGTGAAAGAAAACAGAATAAGGCCTATTTTTAAAGGATGTGTGTGTATGTATGTATACAGATATATGCACACACACATATATAAATAAAAAGGTTTTGGCAAAATAACATTGTTTCATTTAAAATGAATCCAATGATAACATCAGAGATTTGAACCATACAAACCAAGTGTAAAGGCTGTTGGGAAAAAGCAGCAAATTTTCTCAAGTAGCACCTGCATGTCACAGATGAGCTTTTGAATTTCACTTCTCTCAATTCAAGACAGAGGTAATGTGTTTACCCATCAAAACAGATTTTAACCAATGACCTTCTCTCGTCTGCAAGAATAGGGTATTAGAAATGCAGCACTATTTTCAGGATCCTTCTCTCCCCTGTGCTGGCAAAGCCTAGTAGGACACTAGTAAAAAGCGAGGAGCACGTGTCTCGTCAGGAGAGATGTCGTGCTGTCAGTGCCTACCATGGTTTATAGGCAAGGTAAAAAAGTAGGGCAGTGGAGAGAGGATGAAGGAGTGTGCTCAGGATAGCAATGAGCCTGCAGCTCTTCTCTGTCTATAGATTATGGTTCCTGGTCCTGTGTCCCTGATGTTGATTAACACCTGTCTTGACAGAACCGAACCTCTTCCCCAACACTTTTGTTATTGCATAATTTAAAGCACTTGGTCTGTTTGACCTCTAGATTCACACACATTGTTACGTGACGTCTCAGTGCTGAGAATCATTTATTTGCCTGCTGTCATAGAAATTATACGGCATTGTTTTGTCAATGTAAAGTCTAAATCAAAGTCTTTTGTATTAACTGCGAAGAGTTACCTCCTCTCTTCAAGGAAGTCTTAGGGATGATGAAAGAAAATACTAGATCTTCTTGGACAAGTGTGATGAAAACGCCAAAAAGAAAAATTTCTTGGTACACTGGCCTTTACAGTACCTGAAACTGGAACATCTTAATAGAAGAGTTAAACAGTGAGCTTACCCTTTTAAAAGCTTTATAGGATCTTTCCTATCTCAACTGCCAGGAATCTGTTTTGTCTTCAAACTACACTAAGCATCATTTTATGATGCACAGAGACCTTAAGTGCCAAGTGTGTTTTTCTTAAGGTAGGTCTTCATTCCAGTGTGGCACTTGTCTGCTCAAATAACATGTGGGAGCTGGTTTCAGGAAATGAAAAGGGAAAGAGAAAAGAAAACTCAAAGCCTTCCCATTCTTCACCAGGCTCCCCTCAGGCAGTTGTGAGAACACATGCACACTTCTCTGTTGCCTCTCTACCCCAATGCTACCCCAACGCTACCCCAAGACAGGCTCGTATAGTGTTTTGGTGATGTAAAATCCCCACAGAAGGATATGCCACAGTAAGGGGCCCTCTGACTAAAATACTGTGACCCAGGAGTTTCATGTTATTTCAGATAACAGATAGTGAGCAAAAAGGGAGAGACAGCCAGGGCCTAACGAGCCAAGAACACGAAGCACTGTCAGCTGCCTGCTGCAGGATTATGTATGTCTGGAAAAATAGTGAGACAGGCTTATTTACTTGGGCTGCAGAAGATGGTCAGTACCAGCAAGCTTAAAGCTTATGCATATTTTCTGTAACAAAATGTCCAAGTTTTCCTCTCTACTACTGAGTCAGCAATTGGAAAGAAGATCATGCATTCTTTCTGTTGCCCTGAGGACACAAAGCAGTTTCTCTTGCTTTCTAGACAATCATGAACAGCAATCTATTTCAGATTTCCTCTTTAATTTGTGAGATTCGTCCTGAGAGGGCATACCCTGAAATACAACACTTTACTTGTAATGCTGGTACCAGGATCCCGTAAGAGTTCCAGCTGATCCTTTATACCCTGGTTCTGAAGCAGAGACAACCCTGTGTGTTTAATGATGAGGAGATGAGGACTTAAGCTCTGCACTGTCCACACTATTGCCTTTACAGCATAAAGATAATTTGTTGTCCACATGATGGAACTTGAAGAACATCCCTAAAAACGAATTAACAATTTAAACAATTAGTAACGGGCTTCATTGAAAACAGGAGTCAGTCCTCCAAATGCACGTCTACCAGAACACTTAAGAACAGAAGGAGTCACTGGACAGGAAGGAGAGGCTGCGGGTGGTTGCCATTTTGGATGGCTGTTTTGTCTTTGTTTATTGCTTCAGCTACATCATTCTGCTGCTACAGATGACTGTCTTCCAGCACCTGCACTCATACCCTCATCTGCACTGAAAGTAACTGGAAAGTAGAAAGCACAGGTAATGATCGGGTGTTGCTGAAGCTGGCACAGTACTTAAGAGTACAGACAGATCAACAAGACCCTGCAAGAACTGCCTCAGCGCACAACTGGCTCCAACACAAAGCAGCTTTTGCATATTTCAAAATTACACTGAAGTCCCCTGAAGCAGATGAGGATGTTTTTCTATATACACTGGCAAGAGGAATGCTCCTAAAGCTGCCACTTAATTGATGAGTTCCTGCTATCCATAGCTGAATTAGTCATTACTATGCAATAGAGGACAAGTAAGGCCACTGGCTAGCTAAGTGGGCTTTGGCCAACACGGCTTAAGTAGCTCAAAGTAGCAGATGCATACAAGTGGCAAAACCATGCAGGCCCCCTGCATCACAACTGGCTCAGAGGGCCCCCTGTGTATGATGTTGACCTGAAGTGAAAGGTTCAGTCACTGGAGAACCATAGTGAGGTGAGACCAGCAGAGATGTGAGTGAAGGTGAACACAACTACAGCCATGGACAGCAGATACATGTAGTGTATGACAGGACTATCATGTTTCCTCTAGCACTAGCCTGTAACAGGAAGCTGTACAAGAAGTACTGGATCCCCGTATCTTCAGCAGATGGGTAAGCACATAGAGGTTGATCTCAGGAGCGAACAGAGGAGCGGCCTCTGAAGAGCACACGCTCACCCAAGTGAGAAAAGCCAGTCACTGTGTGCCTGGGCTCACACCTGGTGACAATACCCACCAAGGACTTCAGAAGGCTGACCAGGTAAGAGAGTTTTCACGATGGCTATCGCATCCCCAGTTATCTGAAGCCTACAGCATGTTACACGCACACTACAGACTCTTCAGTGAAGCTACGCTGTGCTTCAGCTCTAACGTGTGATTGTACTAATTTACTTAGGTGAATGCTAAATGATGCTGCTTTTTCGCTAATTAGTGATGATTTTTCTAGACTTTGAGCTTGCTGTTAAGTAACAGTCCAACTGTGACACATCAATGAAAAATAAACACAAGCAAAGACAAGAAGAAAAGCATGGTGTCAAAGATAATGGTTTCAATGATAGGAAAAAAAATACCAATATAATGTAATACTGTTCCTTTTTTATATTAGGGTGGTAGCTGCTGAACTTTAAATGCATTTTAAAACAGGCTTTGGCTGAATAATATAGGAGAAACTAAGCTGCAGTTGAAAACTTGCTCTACAACCTGTTTCCCCTTCATTCATACTGTCCAAATATTGTTGAAGTAAACGCTCTGAAATATTTTGACTCAACCATTCTAGCACTTTCTCTCCTCCCAGTGTGTAGGGCTCCTTTTATAGCAATCATCTCTGCTGTGTTTTGTATTTTTCTCTTTACGGTAGTACAGCTTCAGCTGTGCTATTTGGACTGATCCAAAGAGTTCTCACCAGCTCATGTCTTTGCCTTTTTTTGGTTGGGAGGCTACTATTGACCATTAATTTTAAGGAACATATTTTCAGTTACGGAACAATGTATCAAAATTTATCTATGGAATGATTTTCTTTAAGAAAAAGCTGGGAAGAGTCTTTGTGAAGGTAGATGCAGAAATCTCAGCATCTTGGAATCTCTATTTCTAAATATACATGAAAAACCAGGAAATGGCTTATGGAAAAGCAACCCGAAGTAAACGTTTCAGATGAGACAAGTGGTATGTCATAGCTATTAGTAACAATGAGGCACTATCCTTGAGAGACAAAGTAGAACCCAGTACTACCAAAATGTAACGAAAGGCACGCTCATAAACAACACCCTTCACCAGTTGTCTGCACATGGTTTTACTGGGCCATCTTAGTATCTGCAGTAGGTTTGCTGCATCACTTCTGAGCACTTAGCGTCCTCCTTCAGAGACTGACATGCTATCCACTCTCATCTCTCTCAGGCTTCCAGTTTTTTTCTGTTTTTGCTTGGATTTTTTCAACATATGGACCTGAAATGGAAAGTTTTAAAAGAAAGTGAGTAAGTGTTAAACTATCGGTAGTCACTTATAAGCAGACCTAGGGCAACTAACTAACAAACAAGTAAAATGTTGGAACTGCAACATAAAAACATTTAAATACACAACTATTTGAAGCACATATCCTTATAAAGCTACAGGACTAACTGCTTTTTTTACATAAACATATATACACATGTATGTATACAGATGTATAGGGATATGTGTGTGTGTGCCTGTATATTCGTGTACACACATATACATACACATATATACAGATAATGCTATTACTCTCTAACCTAATATAAAGACAGAAGTATTTCTCACTGGAAGGGCAAGTTAGGTTTGCGCTCTCTCTCTTTTCGCTCCTTTCTCTTGGATACATATTCCAAAACATTTGAAGTATCACCCATTCCGCCTCTGCAAGGGTCATTGTTTTGGTAGCCCTCCTGGCAAGGCTACATATTCTCCGAGACTGTCCATAGCAACAAATTCCTTTGAGTTTAAAAGGCATCCTTAAGGTAGCAGGAAAATGTGTAGACTGGTGTGCACCAGCGTTGTCTACTGCAAAAAGTTTATTTCACAATTTCAGTATCAACAGAGAAAAATTCTTAGGTAGCTGATGCTCTTTTCCTTCTACACGTACACTGAGATATCAAGGAAACAGACACTGATTACTCCAAAGTTTCTTTTTCTCAAGACTCTTCTCCATTATTCTGTTTTCTCCTTGCCATGCTCTGACAGACCTTCCCTCCTCCACTGCTGCCAGCCGAGCTTCCTACCTCGCACACAGCAGCGCTACCATGGCCCTTGTAACCGTGATCTCCTTCAGGGCAAGCGATGCTGCCTGCAGATCTCAATCCAGTGGAAAAGGGGGAAAAATCTAGTCATTGGGCTGAAGCTCAGGGCGTATTTTTATAAACACAAGCCTCATCTGAGCCAGTGTAGAGGGCCCTCAAACCATCCTCTGTAGGAACTGCTATGTATTTATCCAACAGTTACCACAGTATGCTGACTAGTTCCTTTAAAGTTAAGCATCAAAACACAACAGATAAGCAAGATAATATGGTAATATCCACTAGAGAAACAAAGTCAACTGCTTAGACAAACCTACATCCAGTACCTTTGGTCCTGCAGCAGAAATAATAATCTGGCCAGGGGCCTGAATCCAGGGTTCTCCATCAACTTGAACTGGAATTGGCTTTAGGAGGGTCACACGAAAATAGGAGCCTTGTGCTATGCGGATTCCTGATCGAAAACCGCCTTGGACTTGACCCTGTTAGGAAGCAAAAACCAGGATATCAATCACCCCAATAAACACGAGGTAAAAATATTAGCTGCACTCAAACTGAGTGAATAGCATTTTATTCTCACCTGACATTTTGAGTTTCAAGTAGAATCAAAGAATCATAGAATTGTCAGGGTTGGAAGGGGCCTTAAAGATCATGGAGTTCCAACCCCCCTGCCGTGGGCAAAGACACCTCCCACTAGATCAGGTTGCTCAGAGCCCCATCTAATCTGGCCTTAAAAACTTGCAGGGATGGGGCTTCCACCACCTCTCCAGCAATCTGTTCCAGTGTCTCACCACCCTCATGGGGAAGAACTTCTTCCTAAATCTTAATCTACCCTCCTCTAGTTTGGATCCATTCCCCCTTGTCCTATCACTGCCCAACATCCTAAACAGTCCCTCCCCAGCTTTCTTGTAGGCCCCCTTCAGGTACTGGAAGGCCACAAGAAGGTCTCCTTGCAGCCTTTTCTTCTTCAGACTGAATGACCCCAACTCTCTCAGCCTGTCTTCATAGGAGAGGTGCTCCAGCCCTCTGGTCATCCTCATGGCCCTTCTCTGGACACATTCCAGCACATCCAGATCTTTCTAGAAGAACTGCCTAGGCAAGTTTGCTTAGGATGCCTTTACTGACACACTGTTAATTATTTAAGTTAGTGCAGAGGCAAAATAACTTACACAGTGAAGTCATCTGTACACTCTGGTTGGCCAAGGAGCATGCACTCACAAAGGTCTTGTTAGCTTTTACTGCCTCCCTCCATGTCACCCTTTCAGAACACCTAACTGTGCACACAGACTTTGGCACATGTGAAATCCAGAAGTCTAAAAGCACTTTATCAAACAGGGAGAGAGAGTTTTGCCAAACTCAACTCCATATGCGTATATATTCGCTCAACTACATATACTCAACTACAACTAATGGCTGAGTGTTAACTGTAAGAAGTGAAGCCAAGTGAACTTTGCTGCTATACATGCTCTGGCGGAATGTGTACAGACACCAAACATGGAGGTAGAAACCTTAACAGAAGATCAGAAAACTAAAGCTCAGGTTTGCTAAACTTTATATTCCAAAGTAATGGGTACGCTCTGTCGCTTCTAAATTCACAAAAATTTTAAGGATCTCTACCAAACCACTCCTTCTAATGAAATGTTTTATATTTGTCTTCTTCAAAAGTTCTAAATTACAAAACAGCAAAGTTGGCCAACACCAAAGGTCGAACCGCACAACAATTTTAAGCGCCTACCTTTCTATTTTTGGTGGTTGTATGGATAGTTGTCTCTAGTTACCTGACCACATACAGTTTTACAGTAGCAGAATTCTTAAGATAGTGAAAGAAATGAGAAGAATTGAAAAAAATAACCTGCAATCCCACAGGGCTGCATGGCTAATAGCAGGACATTGTAAAAATACACGATACATGGCAGAATTAAATGCACAAATTGAGTCATAATATTCTTTGCAGAAGTGGCACACCATCTGCTTCACGTAGCTTTCAAATTAAGAGCAGCTACCACGAGATTCTCAGAGACAGGTGTTGGAAAGCCTGTGGCAGGTAATTATAAAGCCACCTGTCCAGAAGGAAACTCTGCCCTGATTGTGACGGGGCATGGCAGGATTTTTTACAAATACACTAAGTGAAGAGTGAGTGTTTCATATAATATTAAAATAACATCTGTTTTTCATCCCATGAACTGTTTGGTTTTGACACCTGTTATAAGAAAGCTATACATAATACATATGTATACATATATTTGCATTTCATATATATCTGTATGTTTGTACATGTATGTTTCTGGCCTTGGTTCAAGCCTGCCTAAGTCAAGAAGCATTTCCCTGTGTACTTTTATTAAGTTCTTCACACTCCTATACTACTACTTCTTATCCAACCACAGGTTTCTTCAGTTTCCATTCCATCTGTCATAGTCTGGCACCTATGTATGGACCTTCTGGGCAGGCAGTGAGATGGCACTGCTGCGCACGAGCAGGCACACAGCTGCAGCTTAACCTCCCAGCACCCGAGCGCTTCGTTCACAGACAGCCGACACTGACCAAGAATTATGCTTGCAGTCTACAACCATTTCTGCGTGGCGCAACAAGTACCTGAATAAACCATGTATAACAGAGATGCGTATTTTTTAGGACTACGCATTTGCAATGCACTGTTTGTTAAAAAAAACAAAAATTTAGGTTTACTCTGTTTAATACTGGGATGGCAACCTACCATGTGAACGACGCCGGTCACACCCACAACTTCCAGCAGGCCATCATCAATGCGTGGTTTCTTAAAGCGGTTGTCACTCTCCGAGCCCCAGAGATCAGCTCCGGATCCCCAGCTGCATAGAGAGCACACTGCAGTGACCAGCCATGGACCTTCTGTCTGCCACACAGCACCCTGCCCAGTACCCTGCTAGGGCTGGGTGCTTCGCCAGGCTTCAAAAGCTAGACAGGCTGCTTCCCACTAGCTGGAGGAGCCAGCGCAGCTGACCTGCACTCTAAGAGCAGGAAGCGGTCTCCTAAAGACTAGCAGACTTCTGATTGGGTCTTTTAGGAGTGAAAGAATGAATGAAGAAGTTCCCACTTGAAAGAAAGAGTAGGTAAGAACAACGTAACTCCAAAGAGTTTTAGTTTGCTGGGGAATACAAGTTACAGCTACAGTAGCGTTTAACTTCCAAAATGGAAGAACTTAGATCTTACTGGTCTTGACAATATTCATGGAAGCTACTGAAGAGAAACTAAAGCTAAAATACATGAAGTTTTCACTCTTGTACCTGACCAAACTCACTTGTAGTTAAGCAGGAATTCCTGCACTTCAGTCTCTTCTGAAGTGTTCCTGAGAATTTAACACCGTGCCGCTTTTTGTGCAGTACTGACCCTCCTTACACAAATCACTCGCTTATTGCTTCAGTACATTGACTGCTCAAGACTAATCGGGATCTTTTCTTCTCTGTGGTACTTAAGTACAACATGTACTTGTATGCACATGCACATGTACATGTAAATATTTATATTTGAATAAGTTGACTTTCAGACTAAAATGGAACTGAGATACAGGTAGGCTGAGGTAAGACTTTACTTGAAAAAAAAAAAGAATATGGCAGCACTAATTACCTGCTGGTTTTGTGCAAACAAAAACCCTGCCTCTACCAACAGCATGCCTAAGGAAGCCAGGTTTCCTGCGGATTTGCCCACCTTTCTCTCACAGCAGTAACTAGAGCTCCATGTAGGTGTCAGAGCAGCCCCACAACCCCACAAAACATACACCAGCTGTGAGTTTTCCACAACCATCCTGGTAGCATCACTGATTCCACATCCTGTGACCAGCTGGCTGTAGGACCTGGGCAGTGTTTGACTGCTGAACGCTGGCTGGCCTTCATGGCAGGAACTGCTTAGGCACTCGGTCTCTAGCATGCCAGACAGTGTGTGCAAGGTGATCATCTTTGATCCTTCTACAAGCTATGGGAAATCTGGTGGATGATTCAAACAGTTTGGGGGAGGGGGAAAATGGTGGTGGACAAAAGCCAAAGACCTGTAACCATGCCTAAAAAGTCATGTTTTACTAGAAAACTGCTCCAAAAGAAGTCTGACAATCTTTGGTGACGAAATAATTCCAAATTACTGCCAGGACACAGAAGAAATAGCAAATGTATGTGGGTTTGCACTGGGAAAACAAGATAGCTTTACATTTACATGGAGTGAGATTGTGAGTTTCAAAGGATCAGAAAAACATTGTCAAAACAGTATTAAGAACTAGCTCCTTAGGCACAGTTGCAAAGCCAGTGAGTCAGGTGACAACCAGAAATACCCAGTAACAACCATCCGTTAACCTAAACCATTTAATGTCTTCTCTAACCATTTGAAGCTCAACTACTAAGCAGCATTTCCACACACACAGAGGATCCTTCCTCTTCTTGTTACCTGGGTATATTAATGAAAATGAGTCCTTCTATACTTGGTAACTCCACCTCATGCTGGTCCACTTGAAGCTTTATGTCTTTGTGAAGATTTCTGGTATGACTTATCTTCTGCAGCCCAACTTTCACGTAGACTCCTTTGTTGTGAAACCTAGGAGCAGAGAAGCATCCTGTAACTAAAAGGTAAGTCCCAGCATACCACTCCTCCTCGTCCGTATAGCAGTATTGTCCTCTAGCAGTATGTCTGAGGAGTTTTTCAATTAAAACTCTCTCCAAATTCTTCTAGCTCTACTGCTGACACAAAGCATAAAACCATGAGCTGTTACTTTATATACCTTTTACTTAAGGCATGATTTGTGCTGTTGAGGCATGGGCAGACCTGTGAAATTTTATTACAAAAAAATCACCCCTTCTTAAAGCATTGACTGAATGCAATGCCTTGTTGAAATGTAAACTTCTGGGCTGGAAAGCTGTATTTTTAATTAAGACATTGAGGTCTTCATGAAACATTTTAGAATGTTTCCTCATGCGATGCTAGAATAATTAAGGCATAAAAACGTTTGTGAGTCTTTGTTTTACAGGTTGTTAATTCATTTGAAATATACTCAGCTGTAGAAACTTAAAACACACTTAGTAATGTTAACCTGTGGCAGAGCCCTAACATATCTAATTTTAGAGTGAAAAAAGATGAGGAAGATTTTATGGCATCCCTAGAAATGTCAAAATATTTTAAGAATAACATAAACAAATGTTAGTTAAACATGCACAGTGTTTTCTTCTATAAAGGAAACCTTTGGATACATGGCCTTCAGGGCAACCTTAAAATAAAATGCATAAATTTCCATTATTTGACTCTACTAGCACATGGGTGTCATTGGAATTCAACTGTGCAAAATCTCTCTAGCATTATGTCTAAGTGCTGTAGATATTCAGGTGGGGAAGACAGGCAGTTTAGCGTGTGGGTTAGTCAACTCTTCAGAGACTCTCCAGTGCTTTTAAATCACGGAATTCTGTGATTTAGGGCTGGGGTTAGAAGGAACCTCTGGGGATCACCTAATCCAACCCCCTGGGCAAAGCAAGATCAGCTAGAGCAGGTTGCACAGGACCGCATCCAGGTGGGTTCTGAAAGTCTCCAGGGAAGGACACTTCCACAACCTCTCTGGTCAGCCTGTTCCAGGGCTTTGTCACCCTCATAGTAAATAAGTTTTTCCTCATATTTAGATGAAAAGTCCTGTGTTCTAGTTTGTGCCCATTGCCCCTTGTCCTGTCACAGGACATGACTGAAAAGAGATTGGTCCCTTCTACAAGACATCCATCCTTCAGATATTTATAAACACTGAAAAGGTCTTCTCTCAGACTTCTCTTCTCAAGGCTCAACAACTCCAGGTCTTTCAGCCTTTCTTTGTAAGTTACTCTGAGATTTAAATTATTACATCAGGCATGACTAGTTTTACATGATAACAGATTTTTCCCAATTAAAGGTAGCTGATGTAACACTACTTAACATATGCTTAACACATGCTTCTAATCCAGAAAAGACAACAAGAGGCGTCCATGCTAAGAGAGGTATTGTCTAATTTGGAGATAACTGGAAAATAATGGAGTTTTGGTAGGAAGCACAATACTTTAAATATTCCCAAGAAGTATTTATTTTTGTGACACGAAAAAGGAAGCCTGCAGACACAAAAAGAATACAGCACAGTGCCATAACGGCAGACAAGGTCCTGAATTATGTGATTTCTAAGAAACTCTTAAGGACCACTGGGGTCCACTGGATCCAGAGATGTGGTATACAACACCTCGTGACACACAACAAAGGGTCAGTCTGTCAGAGATTAAATCACAGAATGGCTTGCGTTGGAAGAGATCTTAAAGATCACCTAGATCCAAGCCCCTGCCATGGGCAGGCACACCTCCCACTAGACCAGGGTGCTCAGAGCCTCATCCAGCCTGGTCTAAAACACTTCCAGGGATGAGGCTCCACAACTTCTCTGGGCAACCCGTTCCAGTGCCTCACCACTCTCAGAGTAAAGAACTTCTTCCTAATGTCTAATCTAAATCTACCCTGCTCTAGTTTAAAGCCACTGCCCCTTGTCCTATCATTCTACTCATGCACATATATTCCATTCCACTTACATATCTTATTAAGACATTAAGACCAACTAAGAATGAAGAAACCAATTGGTGTAGTGTTATCACACCAAGTCCTACCCAATGGTTTTGAAGGTGACCGAAAGATTTTCTGATTACAACAGGCAGCCAGGCTTGGAAGGGTGATTCCTGCACAGAAGGGTGATCCTGCTAGAGAGAATCACCACCCTTCTTTGCACATCTACACATGGGACATCTGGGGAGAAGGCACCCGTGGAAGTTGTCAGTCCACTGCTAGCTGTAGCCAACAATATACTAGCTCGCCTACTTGAGTAGAAAGAACAAGCATGTCCTAAAGCAAACCCTTGGTTAGATACATTTTGCAGGCAGCAGTTTCATCACAGTTCATTAGCAAGGCAGGAAGGAGGAAGCTGTCCTTAGAGCAGCCTCCAACACCTCATCTGTGCTGAGGAAAATCACAGTCTGTACTCAGTGAGACCCACTCCGCAGTCATTGTTGTAAATGACACTGACAGGAATGAGAGAGGAGGGCAGGGCGTCACATGCAGCTCATCTATTCCCATGGAGCCAGGGAGTCCATGCATCAGCTCGGCTTCACCACTTGCATCATTATCTCACCCCCGAACCATCTGGAAGGCTCTCTAGGGTACAGATATGGAAGTAACATCCTACTGCTCCAACGTGTTTGGGGATTTGGTCTATGCAGCTCAGGAACCACCCTTTAGATTGTTGTTCCACAGAAGATGCACTACAAGTATAGCCAACATTCACACATTACCAGATGCCCCACTGGGTACACCCATAAAACTGCAGACAAACTTCCTGAGGGACACTCAGAAGGTCAAACTGATTCTTCAGCTAGGCTAACTGAATACCTCCGAACGGATACAGTTAAAAGGTGACCCTATGTAGGACCAGTTTCATGGATTATGAACGTAAATAAATGTCTTTTAAGTATTGCAATCCTGTACATATCCTTGATGGAACTAACGGTGTAAGCTGTGGTATCTCCTGAAGTCGATGGGGACTCGTTCACAGGACTTTTTAGAAGTAAAGGGTGTTTTTCAGTTTGCTCAATCACCTCTGCAGCTGTTGCCCAAGCAGCAAGCGCCTCTGGTGAACAGAGGAAGCAAGGCTATCAGAACTGCTTATGGAAACAAAATAAAGAAGCCAGTTCTTAAGAGTCATGAAGAAATTAAGCGAGTTGACGCACAGTGACAGGTTTTTCAGAGTTCTTGCCAGCTGCTGCACACCCAGAAGGGTGGGTTTGTGGAACTCTTTTTTAAAGGTAACAGATAAGAAATCTGTGTGTGAGGCATTTTTAAATGAACTGCAGTCTCCCATCAGCACTAATGGGTGACATCTCTCAGAAGCAAACCCCTCAGTGCACACAGCACTGAAACCTATCAAGCAAAACAAAATGATCACCTTTTATCTAGTCCTGCAATTCAACAAGCTCCATGTTGGGTGGGAAACCATCACTGCAGAAGCTAAGAGCTCTGACCAATCATTAGAAATTGTTTGGGTACTTTTATTAGAGTGATCTTACCCACTTGGGAAAAACTGTACCAGGTTCATATAAAAAGTATTCAAGATGGAAAAAGAATTGAGAAAATTGCTATTGTAGCATTTTAAAACTCACAATGGACAGATCAACCAATACTTTCAAACCTGCCTCCCCCCTCAAGACAGATAATAGTTCTGTATCTTTGTAAAACAATTCTGAGCTTGCATGGAGTCTCCTGCCAGTTTTGCACAGCACAAACAAGATGTGGTCTCTTCTGTTACAGGCAACCCTAAAGACTGTGACAGCACCCTATGGGAATGGGGGAGTGAAGGAAGATGCCCTGATCCTTAAGTTTCACACTGTGAAAACAACCCATGTAGCTTGGCACTCAGCAACGTAAAAACTGTCACCACCACGACACACACCACTTCTGTCTGCCCGGCAAGGCAAGTTCAGCACTGAATTCCAGGGAAGTCAACACTGCATCATGAGCTACCAGCCAAAGGTAACGAGTCCCGAGTGTGTGAAGAGACTCTGCAGCGTGAGGCCAGAGAGTACACAGCTTTCGGAGCTTAGCATCTTGATTCAGAAGAGCTATTTTTCTTCCAAGGACAACCCGGAACTTCTGTTGCCACAACCTGAATCTTCCTGTTCTGCACTCAAGAGCAGACAATTCACAAGCCAAGCAGCTGTTGCATCTGGCATTAAGTAGCCACCCTTCTTAATACTCTGAAAATAATAATAGTAAAAGGCTAATCTTGCTGGCAAGAGCGTGCACTTGTATATCCCAGGTAAAACATCATCACCGATGCTTTGAAACAATCATCATCACAGGCAGTGAAAGGCAACAAAGATGTGTCAGCACTGGCAGCCTGCACAAGCTCTTTGTCCCGTACCTCAGTATCAATTCATTATTTTGTGTTTCTTTCCCAGATCTTGAAATATACAGCCCTTCAGACTCATAAAAAAACCCCCACAAACAACAAACCATCTCTTCTTTCCCACACTCTGCTTGCACTCTGTGTCCAAATCCACGTGTGAAAGACTGGCAAGAACGGTACTGAGTCGTTGCCCACTGCACTGCAGGTGCTGCACACTGTGAACTGACTGGGATAAAGATTCAAGGCACAAAAAGCACACAGGGCAACAAAAGCTGAAGTATAGCCTGAAGTATAGGCAATAAGAAAAGGACATATATTTTAAAGACCTGCATCTTTGCAAAGTCAGAGTAGTATTATTTCAAAGAAAAAAAGAACGTAATTCTTCCGTGGTATTAATCGCACAAGTAAACTTAGAGCAGCTTTATACACTAGAACAGGCACTGCTACACGCTAGCTTATTGCCCAGTTTTACTACCAATGGCTCTTTTAATCCAGTGAATTGAAAATGCAAACCAGTGCTTAATAGCAACTTACACACCACAAACAGTACCCCGTATTATTCCATTTTTAAGAAAAAGATGTAAGCGATGCCTGTAATGATAGAACACTGCAGGATAGGTGGGGTCATGTATCGTTACACTCATAACCAGTCAGAGAACGCTTTTAGTAGTTAGGATTTGAATACTGTGTAGTTTTAACTGGTTGAAACTCTCTGGCAACTGAGAGACAATTTAGGGGACATTTACTCACAAACATAGGGGGAAGCAGACAAAAACAGTTTCTGCAAGGAATTACTAAAACAAATGTGATTTATTTTTCTCATCAATTTCAGTGATTGTGGGAAGAAGAAAAAGTACTATTACTGTTTTATCTGCATGCCAGAAAGGAGGAAAGTCTCTCTCCACACCTCCTTAATCATACAGTCTCCTGTGAGACCTCTTTTTATCCTTGTTACCAGCACACAGGTGCTACCACAGCACTAAGCAAGGGTGGGAAAGGTACAAAGAAGTTCTGAACGGCGTGTTTATTGCTCACACAGCACCACGGCCCTCCCTCCTGCTAAAGGCTTCGAATAAGAAGTATTTCCACCACCTCAAAATTCCACTAAACTCAACACTGTAGTTATTGGCAAATAAGTATACTGAATAATAACGACAGGGCTTCCAAAATCTGCATTGGTGTTCTCTCTTGGTAAAAGGGAAAAACCAAAACCAGCAATACCCCAGATCCAAATAAAATCCCCCAATTCTATGTCTACAAGCTCCTGGCTAACTTAACTCCTCCTTGTGCCAGCTCTGCCTCAAGCAATGCTGTCTGTAGATACCTGAAGCATTTCAAGATTATTGGCCACAGAGTGAATTGGAAGTTGTGCAATACCCCAGAGTTTTCCCTCCACCCTGGGTTTCCCCAGGATTACCTGCTATTAAATTTTCCTGGTTCTTCTTCTCTAGCATGATGGAAGTCCAAACTCAACTCTGCGTCAATGCCCAGACCACAGTAATTGTTCATCTGTACAATCTGACCAAAAAAAAATAATTAAAAAATCATGTTGTTTCCACTTTACATTTACAATTGAAGAGGTTCCAAAGTTATTCAACAAAAGCAAGCTTTGCAGATGATCCTTCCAAGTCACTTGCATTTTGGCAGATTCTGGAAAACATTTTCCAGAAACACCGCACTAAAAATAAAGCTGTACAGACAATTGTTGACATGTGTAGTCATTATTTCCAAAGTATCAGAAACCTAAAAATCTAATCTTAATTGCAAGTAACAAGCATAATAAGGCAGAAATAAAAACAAATGCTGAAATAAAACCAATGCAACTTCTCAAAGAGATTCTATGCAATAACTACACAAGGTGCTTAACACCACTATTATTTTTGGCATCAGCCGTGGATTTATCATGATATCCCTGGGAAGATACTCTTCCCAGTCTAGAAGGTGACCAGCTTACACTAGATGAGCGAAGAACTTGTCTTCACCTACTCAGCTGCATTTTGAATAGAAACCTATATGCCATTCCCAAGTGTCTATAGTTTTCAACCACTTCTGCAATTAATTCCCCCTTTTCATGCCAGTTCAGTCCACAGCTTTTCTATCCTAGTCATCGACTTTCCCACTCGTCACCTTTAAAAAACAGATTAGGCACTCAGGGTAAATCAATCCCCGTTTCCACCATGTGAAAAATGTTCAGTTGCTCAGAAGCTGAGCAACTGAAATCTTCCAGTAGACACAGAACGCTCAGGATTTTCCAGTGTTGGACTAAAACCTTCGACAATTGCAACCGTTGTTACAATTTCCTACTTTCTTTTTGCCATCCCCTTGTCCAATTTCTTTGTTTTGTCTGAAGATAAACAGAACCAGGGTTCACACAAAGCTCTGAATCTACAGTCTACATTTTTGTTTTCCTAGACAGAAACAAGTAATATAAACGAAGGGACAGGGATTTTTGCCCCCCAAAAACAAACCAAATGCCAAAATGAGCCAGACGCCACAAGTATAGGCACACAATGGCAGTGAGATGACAGAAGGAATTACTTCCTATATACGCTAGCAGCTCATAGTCATTTTTCAAACTGCTAAAGGAAAGATAAGACTACTTTTTTTCAGGAGGGGTGTTGTTTTCTGGTCGATACTCCAGTTTCACTAGTGTTCTGTAAAGTGTTCAGCATTCCTTCAAAAGGCTTTTCTTATTTGAGAAATAAATTTATTTCCAACTGAAGCAAATAGGTACTTCCATTGTCACACCTTTTCATTAATCCTCTGTCGGATACTTCATGCCAAACAGCTATGAAGGGTGTTCTGTACCCAACCAGTTGTAACAAAACTGAAGCACTAGATCCAGATGTATGCCATGTTCACTAAGGAACAGCTCAGTAAGGCTCAAAGAGAGGTGAGCAAAAAAAAGATTAAAATATGCTAATACCTACCTACTTTGTGATTTTCACTAGAACAACTGTTCCTAGGAATCAAACCCAAATAGTGCTCAGCTTACCTTTGGAGGCTCAGGTTCTGCGACACCATTCTCTGCACCTTCTGCTGGCTCTTCTGCATCCAAAAGGATTGTCCAGCGATCCATGAGAACGTCGTCTGCTTCATCCACAGAAACCAAAATCGAGTAGGGGTCCTCCCCACTGTAGCCGGCTCCCCAGCGCAAGACTCTCCCTAAGTCATTACCTGGGCAACAATGAAGAACCCCGAAATATGACTGTGGTTTGTGAAGTAGCTAAAAGCATCAAAAAGCTCACCAGGTGCTCCAGACAAGTCATGGAACCAATCAGGTTGGACTCACAAGCTAGCAAGCAGAAAAAAATACTCAAGCATTGCTGTGGTTGCACCTGTGCTTAGCATCACATACATATCCACTGTCTCATCTGAAAAATCTTCATAAAAAGTGATAGAAAAACCTTTTCTGGAGTTGAGAAGTCGGGGACCAGTGCGGTGCACTGGTTTACAGGAATGGCTGATGCACCTGCAGTTGTCAGGGCGAGAACATTTTGCTCTCTCCAAACACAGCCCACTCACACACACCCACACCAATGCTCCTGATGCTCATTTTTTCCTTCAGAAAGCATGACCGGCATTTCCCTGAAAAGCTGATACTGCGTTTGCTCTCCAACCCTGGCCAGAAATGAGTAACAGAATTGCTACTGCAGAACCCAGCTATTTGTCAGACAGATGAAGATAAACCTTCCGGAGGATTTCTGCCTGCAAAAGAAGAATGGTGCTCGCTGTGATTCTCACCTGTTCCTAAAGGTAAGATGGCAACTGAGGGCTCTGAGCACACCAGCTTGTGTCTGACCTCCTCCAGTGCGCCAAGCACCCAGCCGACGGTGCCGTCCCCTCCGCACACCAGCACTCGAAAGGAGGGGACTTTAGAGAACATGTGAAACCTGCGTTAAGAAACAAAGCAAAAAGGAAAAGAGATGTTAAAACATCGTACAGGAAAAGCAAAGCCTCTTAATACACAATTTAAGATAACACATTATTGGACTTTTCCTCCCTTGCTTTACTGTCAGTTTCAGGATCAACTTCAGTAAAGTGAATGGAAAAATTTGAGCTTTTAGATAAAGCTACTTAACAAGAGTGAAACCCACATTATTCTAAGAGACTTCACAGCTAGAATTAAATTGTTAATTACTTCCTTTTTCACTAAAGACACAGAGATTTAACTATTCCTGATTTCAATGTGAACACCTTTAACCCTCTAAATGGATATGCTGATTAGTGGTGTAAATTTTTTGGTTTTGCTTTGTTTTTTCTTAGTCACAGGACTTACAATGCATTTTCTTCTTCACAGTAGTATTTATACGCATGTAAATGATAGTATAATAGTATCTATTTTCATAGCCAGAGAAACTGGTTGCTCATGGCTTGGATGGGTGAATGCTTCACTGGGTAAAAACCTGTCTGGATGGCCAGACCCAAAGAGTGGTGGTGAATGGAGTTAAATCCAGCTTATTTCTAGTCACAAGGGGTGTTACCCTACGTTCAGTTCTGGGGCCAGTTCTGTTTAATGTCTTTATCAGTGACGTGGACGAGGGGATCGAGGGCACCCTCAGCAAGCTGGCAGACGACACCAAGCTGGATGGAAGCATTGATCTGCTTGAAGATAGGAAGGATCTACAGAGGGACCTGGAAAGGCTGCATAAATGGGCCGAGGCCAGTGGGATGAGGTTTAACAAGGCCCTGTGCCAGGTCCTGCAATGCTACAGACTTGGTGATAAATGGCTGGAAAGCTGTCTAGTGGAAAACGACCTGGGGTGCTGATTGACAGTTGACTGAACATGAACCAGCAGTGTGCCCAGGTGGCCAAGAAGGCAAATGGCATCCTAGACTCGTATCAGAAACAGTGTGTCCAGTAGGAGTAGAGACGTGATCATCCCCCTGTACTGGGCACTGGCGGGGCCCCATCTCAAATAGTGGGTTCAGTTTTGGGCCCCTCACCACAAGAAGGACATTGAGGTGCTGGAGCATGTCCAAAGAAGGGCAATGAAGCTGGTGAAGGGTCTAGAGACCTAGTGTTGGGAGGAGTGGCTGAGGGAAT
>VWZK01020130.1:0-13377 GCA_013396935.1 Baryphthengus martii
CAGTCTTTAGGTGCTCCAAACCAGCCCAGCTCCCTCAAAGCTGTTTTTGCTGACTTCAGTTCAGATTTCATCCTTATCCCCTCTCCCCTTCCTGTCTCTGCTGAAACCCATCATCTTTTACTTCTATCCAAATTCACCCACAGTGGGCTGGTGGCCGTACATTTAGTTACTGACATTGGTGCTCCTCTCCCTGCCCTGTTATGAACTTGCTTTTCCCTGTGTCTCCAATTCAACCACAGCCATTTTTTGTTAGGTGCTGAGATGTGATGTTTGGCATCTGAAAATATTAATGAGACAAGTTGAGCCCCTTCAAATAAGCGCATGTAGAGGGGTGAAATGAAGTGTGAATCCGTGCTGAAAATCTGGTCTGCCGTAGCTAGGAACTGACAAATTCAGTATCTAGTTACAAACAAAAGGGGGGAAAAATGTTTTCTGAGCACTGACTTATCACTTTATAATCACTTTTCTACCTCATTACAAATAATTCCATAGGAAGGACTATCAGGAAAGGCTGAGAGCATTCCATCTGCGTAAGGCGCTCTGCAGAAGCCGGGTTAAGAGTGAGCTCTGTGGCCTGCTCAGTCTATTTAGCAAGCTCTGAGATGTGTAAGTACATTATCTGCAAGGCTGGTAAAGAGCGCTTAGGGAGGATTTGTGGGTCTGTGGGAAGGACAAAGAAAAATGTTTTCTAATAAATTATTCACAATCTCGCAATCCCTTTTGGGCAGGTTGTTGCTCTGTTTGCCCCACCGCTTCACGGCTTTTCTCTCCGCATTCGCACGCGCATAGTTTCTCACCTCCAGAGAGCAGCAGAGATCTCAAGCAGGCTGCTGCAGCTAATGGTGGCAATTAATAACTTGTCATAATCCTAAGGATGAAAGGGAGGGCTCCCCATCAGCAGTCAGGTCATAGCGCTTCTGTAAAGCAAATGAGGTGCAGGTGTTGTCCAGATTTCCGAGCTTTGCTCGACTGTCGGCGCGCTGCAGTGCCAAGCCACAGGCAGAGCATCACCCTACAGGTACAGAACTTACGGCCCTGGTTTCCATGCTCCAGGTGCACATGCATTATACAGCCTCCCTCCTCTTCCCCCCCCTTCATTAGTGCTGAAGAGGAATCCTCAGAACATTTCAATAAATCATAACACGGCGCAGTTAATTCCAAACACGTAATTGCGGCGTGCCTATAGATTTGCATATAGGAGGCAGAGCAGTGAAGCTTTATTCTGCACTTGTAAACAGAAGGGTGTTTGGAAGAGACCATGTTATCTTTTTCTTTTAAGCAAATATTGCAGATAAATAGCAGCTTGGCTACCTACTAGCATTTTAGGTCGATGTTCTCTATTCAAGCTCTAGAAGATGAAACCTCATTATACCTTTTGTTAAAGGACAAACTACAGAATCGCTTCTTTCCAGACACCTCGATTGGCTTTTCCTTTTTTTTTTTTTTTTTTCCTTCCCCCTCCATTCCTGTGGGTCAGTTCTGCTTGAAATGAACCAAGTTTACAAATCTCTACTGGTTTGTACACTCCTATTATGCATACTAGGTTATGCATTTGTAACTGTCACCCGAGTCAGGGTGATACAGCGTTCTCATCTGACCCTAGTCATTTAAATGGGTGCGTCTTGTTGACATTGATTCATGTTATAAGTTATATCGATGCATTATAATCCTTTTGTGTCACCCCACTGGTTATTTCTACTAAACCCTCGTGAATAAATGCTGGCAGTACCGGTCAGGAGGATTTGAAGCTGGTTGAAGGGATGTGGAGTCCAGCTGAAGTCCCGGGTCGACGCGTTCCGCTCGCTTTTGCTGGGAAAGACAATTAACATGCAAAGTATCCTATTCTTCCGCATTTGCATGGCAAAGCAGCTACTGGCTTATTAATAATTTGGGGCTGTGCATTCCAAATATATGTTGCACTCAAGGAAAAGGGATAAGTAAACACGATTATGCATGCATGTAGGTCTTTATCAAGGTGTGGTTGATAATGTTTTAAAGCAGAACTATTTCTCATGAAAATAGCTCCTCTTAATAGCCTCTGTCTCTTTATTGTGCTTCTTAGCGAAACATAAATCACTAATATGTTTTCAGCTGCAAACTACTCTCTTTTTCCATTGTATTCACAGATTTAGTGGCATTTCAAATAGATAAACACAAGCAACATCTATCAACACTACAAAAAGGGGGCCTTAATCAAAGCTCCAGGTCCCAGGCCTCAGCATCTCCATTTACCTTGAGATAAATCCATTGGTGTGACCACCACTGCACAGGGTGACAAATCACCCTAGTCAGCTGAGCAGTGCAGGGGCTTATTGGCCTTTCTTTAAGTGGTCTTACCCTTCAATGAAAAGGATGGTGCTTGTCAAGCAGGGCCAGATTAAAGTTAGACAAAAAGAAATGATCTGTTATTAGAAAACTCCGATTGAGAATCACAAAACAGGAAAGAAATATGAATAAGAATTTACAGTGAGGATGCTCCCCCCCCCCCGCCTTTTTTCATCCTCCCCCAAGCAGAAATTAACTTTTAATTACTTTCCCAGCTTAGCACATTAGGAATGTCAAGCCAACGAGGCATTAACATTAAATAAATATGTGGCTCCTGGACCGTTGGAGTGCAGGAGAAGGGGGCCTGGGTGGCTGAGCTGCTCCAGCTCGGCTGTAGCTGGAGTCCATCCCAGCAGTAGGTGCCGCGGGACCATGGGCCGCTTTCGCTGGAGAGCTACTGGGTGCTCAGCACGGAATGGCTCTGAAGAGATCCACACCGTCACCTGTTGGAAGGCGGCTCGCTCTGTGCACGGCTATCTGGGAATGAAAGGATTAGGGTTCAAAGGGAGGAGAGCAACAGATGTAGGAGCAGAGTCTTAGCCGGGTCGGGCAAGCGTCTGTTGGTGCCGAGGGCAGATTGGAAAGGCTGGCGATGCTTCCGGGGCCACATTCTCACCTGATTTACAACGGTGCAACTGCAAAAGCATCAAAACCTCTTGTCAAGCTTTATTTTAGCTTATGTAGTTCCTAAAAAGAAACTTGAGGTTAAAAAAAAATGATAGGCGGATAAACTAAAGCACTCCGCATGTCATTAAATTATCTCAATTAACAGTGAGCAAATTCTTCCCTCTAAGAGTATCCAAAGCCCCTGCCTTGTATTCTGATGATCCACCTAAGTGTAAGATTGTATTTTAATGTCTCTCAAAAAGGCCTTCTTTCTAAAAAGGTAATGACTGAATGGACAGCAAGTGGAAAAAAAAGATGTTCAGACCAAACATACTTGGAAAACTGAGCAAATATTTGCTCATTCAATTGATTTGTTTGCTAAAGAAATTCACAATGAGGGTCTAGTGAGACAGTAAGAGGAAAAAGGTGGTTCCTGCTGAGGTTTTATTTTTTTTGTAGGGCAAATGTGTGTGGTTGGATGAGTGCTGTGAGGTTTTGTTGTTTATTTTTTTGTTCTGTTTTGTTTTTTTTTCTCCTGCCATTGAGATTCAGGCATTTGAAATGCACTTGGTTTCTTATGACTTGATAAACCACGGTAGAAAGATTAATTTTCTTTAATCATTTGATTTGATAAATATCTACACAGCGCAGCGTAAAGTTTATTTTCTGTTTATCCTGATCCTAAAATTAGTTGCTAAGGGTACTCAGGGGAAACACTTCAATAATTATAAATAGGTGCTGACAACAGACATTTGAAATTGTAATAATGTAAAATGGTGATATTTCACATCACAGCATAAAACCGCACTGGTAGGGCACACAAAGGAAGTGCAGATGGCTTTGGTGTACATAGAGAGATGTGGCAGTTACAGGCTAAACTCTCTATAGCTTATCTACTTCATTATCTTACCTTTTTAAGGTGTAGACAAGTAAGATACAGAGAAATCCCAGAATCCCAGCCTGGTGGGGGGTTGGCAGGGCCCTCTGGAGCTCCTCTGGTGCCCCCACCCTGCTCCAGCAGGGTCACCCAGAGCAGGGGGCCCAGCAGCGCAGGGTCCAGGCGCCTTTGGAATCTCTCCAGACAAGGAGACTCCCCAAGCTCTCTGGGCAGCCTGGGCCAGGCTCCAACCCCCTCCCAGCCAAGAATTTTCTCCTCTTGTTCCCAGGGAACCTCCTGGGTTGCAAGTGGTGCCCGGTGCCCCTCGTCCTGGTGCTNTCCCAGGTCCTTCTTCATTAAAAGAAGTATCACCTTTAAATGCCATTTAAAGCCAATGCAGTCACAGTTCCTCTAGTAGTCCAGGTATAATAAAATGTCTATTTAAAGGTACCAGTTGTGTAGATACAAATTATCAAGCAATGCTCAGAAGTTAGGGGAACATAATAATTATCTGATGCAATGTCTAATATACGTAGGCATAGCCTTAAACTGCCATGGTGATCGCACAGTAATTTAATATAAATTGATTAAGTGCATTTTTATTGATGTTTAAAGCCTAGTCACAGCATGGGAAATGGTGTTTTGGTATCGACTCTTCCTAAATAGACAGTATTTGCTGGAATAAGTCCAAGTGTTCACTTTATGGCACGTTATTTAACCGATCTGCAGCTACTCTTTCTGTACTCCAGGTTGAACACGAGTACCAAACACCTGATATTCACTCCAAAAAGGACCATAACTACTTCTTTCTCCTCTGCCCAAAATGTGCTGTTATTGATAGGTGTCAATCACTTGTGATGCCAGCTCATAGATACCATCGCAGTTCTCTTTTCCAAACTGTGGTAGAGCACTTGAAGAATAACACCCATTCCCCTGCTGGCCTCTCATACAGTCCTTGGGGTTCATCTCTGCAGTGTGAGAAAAAGACTCAAATGCTTTGATCTCTGCCAGAATGAATCACAACTGCCACAGCCATCTCCAGTTCTGTCACCCGGGGCCATCGTTCTCCAGGTGGGTCCTGGCTGTGCCACAAACTGGTGCGATGCTCCCGCAGGGGTGAGCGGCCTGGCGGCCGAGCTGTTCCCGCCACGCTGAGCTCCTTCACCTAGAGGTTGGGTTGAGATCTGAGTCTGCACAAGCGCTGAGAAAAGGAGTTCTCTTTGAAAAAAATCTGTGTTTATTCCTCCGCCCCTGGGTCTCGTGGGTGAATCGACAAGCGCCGCAGTGGAGCGGTTTGGGAACGGCTGGGAAAATGAGGGGAGGAGTGAGAAGGGCTTTGACTCGGCAGCCGAAAAAAAAACCAAGTGAGATGAAGGAGGCACAGACTGACTATACCCATCTGGCTTTCTTGAGACTGCCTGTTAGACTGTCTTTTGTTCAAACTACAGTGTGCAGCCAACAACCTGTGCAGTGGCAGCTCTGGGGGTGTTGAGGGTAAGTGCTGGTCCCACAGAAACCTGGGGCTTCCGGCAACTGGAAGGGCTTTGCGCACTGCGCTACGAGAGAAGAGCAAAGTTGTGCCTGCCTTTAGAAGTTGTTTTAACCACTGTAAACAGGGAAGAATCCTCACATTCCTCATTCACATAGGAAGAAATCTTCTGCCTTGTGGGGTGATTAAAGGCAACATCTCGTTTGAGGCAGAGATACTCAAATAAAGATCGCTCCCGTTTATACCTCCCAGCCTGTAAGAGAATTCTTCTTGATCTGCAAATAAGTAACCCCCAGACTAGCATAACCTGCCAGATCATGAGGTTCTTTCCTATTCTGAAAGTGGCATGAATAATATTAAAATGTAACTATAAATATTTATGCTGATAGAAAACCCACTATTGTTGTTATTATTTTTTATTATAATACCTGAGAAGAGTTGCCAGATAATTGCAAGATTCAATAGGTCACTAGAGGTAAAGAGGGGAAATTCTTCTGCAGTTATCATTTCTGAATACAAACTGCAAGGGAAAGTATTGAGGTTTTTGAGTTTTTTTTCCAAAAATGATTCTCGCTGTTTCTCTTTTAAAGAAGAGAACATATTCTCTTTTAAATCTTTAAAGATCATCTGTTCTGCAATGCCTGCAAATCATTACTGTTTCATACTGGTTTGCCAAGCAAAGAGTTCAGCTATCCATTTTTCTGCTCAACTCTTTCCATCTTCACCTCCTCTGCTAATTTCTGCTCACGCCATGCTCCACCAGTACTGCCAGTCGGACTCGTTCCATCTGTGTATCCTGGTAGCAAAAGTGGAGTTTTGAAGCGCTAAGGTAAACCAAAGTGATACTAATTGTGTATCTTATGTTCTGAAGCACAGAGTTTGATTTAGCTGCCCCTTTTTGAGCTGAATGTGAAGAGGGTAGAAATTTTTTTGCAGACATCATCTCAAACGCACATGAAACACGGACACATGAAGAAATTCCACTGTCCTAAAAAACTATTGAAATAGGTTTGGCTTCAAAGATAGAGCCTTAGAAATGAGGAATGCTGACTGGATAGAGGAAGTCAGGGATTTTAAAGTTTATGGGTAAAATAAATGTTCATGCTTTATATAAATCCTGAAGAAGGCCAGTTTCTCTAAATTTTGACTCTTCAGTTTCATCTAGCTGATTTAAAATGGAATTGAATTTTTTTTAGCAGTTATAGTAACAAAACTTGGACAATTTAGTTTAAACAATTCTATGAAAAACTTATTAGCAAAGCCTCTGAATCAAGCCCATAGTCTTATACAAGACGATGTACGTTGCAATTCTATCGAGAAGATTTGACGCTGCTGGGATTAACAGCACTTCTAGAGCTCTGTGTGTGTGAGTGAGAGAGAGAGAGAAAAAGAGCAAAAATTTTTGATGAATCTGGGAAGAGTATAAAACTAAGTATAGAGCACTGACATTCTCTGCTGGGTAAATAAATCCTGCCGTGAGCAGTGCCTAAAGTTTCAGTTCTCCTTCTGGATCGGTGCCTGTTTTTCCAAAAGGAGAACAGTTAAGACTTGTCTGTCTCTAAGAGTCTTTTGCCAAATAAATGAATCTGAGAGACCAGAATCATAGATATCCACTTGGATTAAATATTAATATTCTAACTTCAGTTAGAATTTTTGGATCTTTTACTCTCTAGGATTTTTAGATTCTTGCCCAGTGAAATGGGGATTAAAATCTCACCTCCAGCCGATGAGTCACTCATCCACGTTTGTAAAGTGCTGTGATCTTCAAGGTCTTTTCCAAACTAAATGATTCTGTGATTCTATGAAAATTATGACACGGTTGGTTAGCAAAATGATGTATTACAAATAGGAGTATCGAGGGCCATCTCACAGTGAACCCATGGTTTTAGTTATCCTGTAAAATTCTTCTGTTAGATCTGAATTTCCTCACTCCTTCAGCATTTTGTTGGCTCTTCGAGTGGTGTTGAATTTTACCAGCAGACTGGTCCATCTGTTATTGGAAATCACAGGGAGTTTATCAACAGCCACTTGAGTCCAGGATTTCTTACTTTTATGGTTTCTTCACTCCACTGGCCTATCCGAGACACATTAACAACTGCCCTGGGTCCTGCTGAGCTGAGTCACTGCTTTTGAGTGAAGCTCTTTGCAATGCAAGCAACAGAACCTTCAGGGAAATCAATGTGGCTTTTAACCCAGCTATCAAAAGTGTTGGAGATATTTAGGTCATTAAATGGCAGTGGACACAAGTAAAAAGCCTCTATCTCACATCATTAGCCGTAAAGATGCTGTTTAGTTTTATTTGCTAAATCACACAACATAGATAAATTGCCCAGGAGATTCCAGAGGTGCGGAAAACTGAGTCAGCAAAAACCCAGAGAGGAGACAAAGGCAAAGAACAGCCAAATTTCTCTGATCTCAGTGCAAACTTGGTTTATTGAATTTTACTTTTATATGCCATATTAACATTTCATTTGCATACAGATTACGCTCCATCTTTACTCTAAACCCGCACCGTCAGCAATCCCTTTCGCGAGCAAGGTGTGGTACAGCGGCACTTCCAAGTACTCAGGTTAGATTTTTAAAGCAAGATGCATAAGCTTTTGGTCAGCCTGCTTCAGGAATTATCATATATTCACCTTTTCCTTCCCAAAACAGCGCTAGCTGCGGGGGTTGGTTTTACTTCTCCTTTTTAGGATTATTTGAACGCTCACAAAAGAGGCACACGCATCTAAATGTGTGTAAATTCAGCTATTCCACACACAGGCTCGCTGGTAAACCCAGGGCTCTTCACATCAGGTTTCCCTGCCTTGCTAACACTCCTGCAATTGGAATTAGCACTGACACAAGTAAGTGCAGTGGTTTTGCCTCTCTGTTATTTACTAGAGGACGTAAACACTTCATCTCATTGTTGCTACCAGTGGCAGAATTGAATTAGGGTCAAACAGAGAGAAAACAGACGGTGCTGAGCAGAATAAAATGTAAATACATCCAGCAGAAGTACAAATACACACTGGAGTAGCTGGATATGTGGCAGATTACCATAACACATTTTTTTTTCTCCATGCACATAGATAATTCCCAGCTGCCTTAGTATTTTACTTTTTTTTCACCAACCAACTCTTAATTTATGAGTTCTAATAATTCTATTCTGAAGGCTAAACAAATAAATACACCTACCAGGCATTAGAAAACATGACAGAAATTACAGCGTAGTATTAACAGTTGGTATCTGCCATGCTAGAATAATAAAGATGATAGTGACAATACATAAATACATCCAGTGAATATTACCTGGCAGCTGCTGACGGCATTACCATCCTTATGTGATTATGTAGAGATGCTGTGTTTCGTGAAAACACCGGAATTTTTGGCTGTGACAATTAGTGCTGGCAGTTAGCAATGCAAACCCTCACGTCAGGTAATGCCAGTAAGCAGAAAAGGCAAAGAATATGAATATTTTGAGGATATGAAAATGTCAGAGCTGCATCTCCCAAACTGGAGTGCCTGGAGGTTCAGCTGGACCTTGCACTTAGGGTGGAGTTGTGCTGAGAGCTTGGCTGGAAGCCAGAGCCCTGCTGTTGTCCTCACAGTGTGGCACGGGTGTTTCCCATACAGGCTAACAAACCAACTGCTAACGGTAGTAATTAGGAGCCTTGGGGGTAATTTATACCTTTTGTCACTGTTGGAGCAGTAGAAGTGCTGAGGTTTGCAAAGATAACAATTATTGGTTCAGGTGATGATCCTTCTATCAGCAGCCCCAATAGCAAGGTAGACATCTGATTTTAGAATCATTAGAATTCAGAACTAGGCGTAATAAAAACTTTCTTATGCGTGGACAAATGTGTCCAAACATTGGATCTTAATTCAGCTCTGAAAATAAACACGTAACCAAAAAATGTCAGAGTGGCAAGACTGGAGAAATGTGGCAGATTATAACTCTAAATAGCTGATTATTTACAGACATCTAGATGTGTATACTATATTATTTATATACTATATCTCTGGAAGTATCTAAGCCCATGCTGGATGAGGCTCTGAGCAACCTCGTCTGGTGGGAGGTGTCCCTGCCCATGGCAGGGGGGTTGGAACTAGATAATCTTTTAGGTCCCTTCCAACTCAAGCCATTCTATGATTCTATGATATTATTTATTAATCTTTCTGAGACAGAGTAGAAGTACAGTACTTAACAGCACTAATTGCTTCTTGTCTGAGAACTTCAAATATTAGTGAACTTACTGTCTTTGTATTCTCACGTTGCTACCTACAGTTAATGGAAATCAGTTGATAAAACTCTGAACATGAATATCTATCCAAATTGTCCCTAACGTCACTGTAGTTATTACAACTCCTCCTCAGAGTGTGTATCCAAATTGTTCCTAATGTCATGGTAGTTATTACAACTCCTCCTCACAGTATAAGTTCCTCTCAGCCAAGCCTTTGGTCCCTCTGAATTGCCCCTGCACAGGCAGATACTTTAAATCTGTATTGTTGAGAGCACCATCCCTCCTTGATTTTAACACAGCAAGACTTTGAATTCTCATCTGCTGAGTATTAACCTCATGTTTTCATGGTCATGAGGAGCCTTTCCCTTTTTCCTAAGATCTTAGTTCTGTCACCTCATGCATGTGAGTGTCAATGTGTCCTCCCTACATTGCTATTTCAGCTCTGGTTTACATCTGAAATAAGCAGATTGGGACCATGAGTTACTCATCCTGTTGAGACTCTCCCGTGCTGCTGAGAGTTCTCATTCTGAACCAGCTTTTGTAACTGTAAGGAAAATGATCAGACCCAAAGTTAAAACATATTCTGAAAAAAAGAAAAGAAAAAAAAAAAATTCTTCAGTCTTAGATTTCTTAGCTCTTCTTGTCGTGTCCGGTGGCTGTTTGTGTGCAAGCTCCGTTCTGTGAAGAGGCTGAATGACCTCCAGGAAAGAGCAGGATGTGTTTTAGAAAAGGGAGGAAATGTGATGGTCTGGAAGCTTGGAGTACAAGATCCAATCTCTCTCCATGGATGGCAAGAGCATGTCAGACATAATGGAATATTAAGAGAAGGAACCTATTGCAGGCTCAGGGGACTTCGGTTAGATAGCATTAAAAACTTTACCGCTATTAAATCTTGGGAAGCCGTAGATAATTTTGCTTTAGAGGAGCGTGGCTGCTGGTGTGGTTAAAAATGCTATTGAAAAATCCACTCAGGAGGAATCCCTCAATAAAACAGAAACAATTGGGGCTACACTGGAAGTTCCTGCTAAGGAAAACATCATTTGGCAGAGAAGATTGGAGAGGCTGGAGAGTGACAGGAGCAGTGGAGTTTTAGGACTGCAAACGGGTGCTGAGGGAGATGGTGGAAAGACTATTGAGACTTTATTAACTGCTACATTGGGGATCAGAAATAGTATTCCCCATAGATAGAGAAAAAGCCTTTCACAAACCAATGAAACATTCTACATTAGCTGCCGTGCTAGGGAAAGGGAAGGAACCATTCTTTTTCTCTGAAATCCCTCAGACTGCAGTAGCAAAGCAGGCGACCCAACAACAAAAAGAGATTTCCTGCCAGCAAATGTTTTCATCCCAGAGTGTTTTTGCTCCCGGAAAATTATGACTTTTACAAGTAGGAGAGAAACACAAAGTGGGGTCATGTGTAAGTTCTTAAATGCTGCCTTGTCTTTTGATTACTGGGTAGCTAATGACACCACATTCCCTGACTCCCCCTGGATGTCTGGCATTTAGTCATGAGCCTTAGTTTACTTCCTCAGCCTGTACCTCTTCCTCACTAGACACAAGCAGATAGGGAAATGGAGAGAAAAATATGTATTTAGAATCTTTAGAAGAAGATAGAATTATTTGGAGGTCTTTAGCTTCTTTTTACAAAGGTAAGACCTGTCTTAAGAAACAAAAGGCTGTCTTTTTATCCCTCCAAATACATGGCACTGATAAATATACTTTTTTTTTAAAGGACAGCTACACAGAAATATGAATGTGTAACAGTGGTATTGCTCTTGTTATTTGGTTGCTTTTTTGCTTGAACTCCGTGAGTGCTGTAGTGTTACTCAGGCTACGGGATACCCCAAATTCCTAGCACAAGGATGACTTAAGCAGGCTGAGCAGAGTGTACCTGAACCCCCCCAAAATACAAAGAAAGTCACAGAGGAAAAACAGTAGTTGTGATCATCTGGGACAAAATACATCTGTACTGTGTAGAGCTGGGACTAAGCAGAGGAAGACGCAGGCTAGATGAGCTCAGAAGGAGAATAGCAGCAAAGTGCTAGTGACAGGGGAAGAATTGCTTTTGTTACTTGAATTAATTTTCTTTCCGTTTGTTTATTGTGTAGAGGCTTTTGTCAGCACAGCCCCGGTTCCCACAGGTCATCTCTTTCTTCATCACACTCCTAATAGACATCATCATCCAGAAAAAAGTTTGTAGTGTTGGCTGCTTTATCCCAGTGAGCAGCATAGACTGCAAAATGTTTCTTGGAAGTTCTAATACTGTTGGTAAGAGGCTGAGAGGAGAGAAATACTCAGCAGTGGGAGACTGTGAGGGAATTGGGAAGGACAGACAGTTTTCTAAAAAGCTTTTCATGCTCTGCCTTGAATTTGATCTATTGTCTTTGGAAGAAGAAACTCCCTGCTGGCCCAATGGCTTCTGGAGGGTAATTTCTGTGGTTTGCTCTTCTCTGAGATGTTTCTATTCCTGGAGAACCAAGTCTGTCCCATGGCTACATCTGTAAGTAGTTTGGGGACTGTCCCCATAAATACTACAGTATTCCATGTACCGATTAGGTTCCTAGAATTCCAGTTAGATGGGTTGTCTTTCCTTTTGAGGTTGAGCTGTCCTGAATTCCAGTCCTGGGATCTTGCAAGGACTATACGTACCTCATAGAAATCTCTTTCCACATCTCATCCAATGAAGTCTCCCGTTTCTTGTGCACTGGAAAAGCTGCTGATAACTACACAGAAAATGGTAGAAACTTTGGGTTTAGATTCTTTCAATCTTCACCTACTGTACTATTCTTAAAGCCTTACCATGGGCAAGGGAAAAAAATCCTTCTGCTGTACCCAAACTAAAAACTAAAGCACGAGGAAAGGTTTATGTACACAGGTCAGAAAGTGAAATGGAAAAGAGGAGGCAGAAAGTGAATGGCAGTGACTAAAAGATCATTTCCACTTTGAGGAACAGAATTGAGTTGTACCAGAGACTAAGAGCAAAAGGCATGCTAAACCACCTTCTTTCAAGAGGACTTTCGCTGTCACATACACAACTGCAGGTGAAAAGACATCAGATTTCTACCTGCTCTGCATTGTCCACTTGGGATCATCACTTATGTTTGCTGCCCTGGCTTGCCTGGTGGATATTGGGAGGAAAAACAAAGAATCTGCTCTTTCAAAGCTCTTCTCTTTGAATTTTGGTAGGGAGGGTGGTCTTCCATTACTTAACATTGATAATAAACATAAGGAAAGAGCTGTATTTTCATCAGAAGCCACTTTCTGTGCAAATCTACCCCTTTAAAGCTCTGAGATCCACAACAGGAAGTACAAGCAAGTGACCCCATAACCACTATCCCAAGATCAGCATTTGAAAACTTTCCTTTCTTGAAAATAACCTACTTTGGTATGGAAACATTAAAAAAAATAAAAAAAATAGGAAGGCAATTTTAACCAAAAAAAAAAAAAAGTGCTTTAATGAATTGCAAATAGACTGTAAATGACTAGAGAAAAAACTGGTAGTGTGAACAAAGTACATAAAAAATCGGTGTGCATACACTGTTTATAAATCAGGCTCTCACCCACCATACTTGGAACAGACATCCAAAGGAACACACCAAATTATATAAAAGGTCAGTGAATGTAAAATACTGAGCAGACTGTTATGAGATCATTTTTAATCTTTTCAATCACCTAAAAAACTTGGAGGGAGGGGTAAATTGTATTAAATGAATTGAAGAAGCTAATGAGAATTTTTGGATTATAATGCCAAAATCAGGAAATATTTTTTTTTCTTTCTTGAGATCTGGTACTGGCTGGAAATTCTGTCCAATTACTGAAGACATTTGGGAAAATTAATTCTCACCTTTTTTTTTTTT
>VWZK01020139.1:20008-35354 GCA_013396935.1 Baryphthengus martii
GGGGGGGGGGGTGGGGTGTACGTTTGCAGAGCAGACAGTAAGTATTTCTCAGCACAACCAAATAGTTCCGATGCAGTTTTTTTGAGAAGAGTCCTCTTGGGCCTCAAGGCCTGCGAATCTTCACACCTCTCCTACCTTTACACTTACGTACTTCTTAAACTACCCTCTTTCATCTGAGATTTTTTTTCTGCACAATCAGCTTTCAACTACTGAAGTACTGACACTATTTTACCATACTAAAAGTTTTGTATTCGATTGTTTTAAACTATTTCTGCTGCTGTCAAGGGACATGCTTCTCTCAATCACTATGACATGTTTCCTAACCTTTTCTGAGGCTCCGAGTGACTCTGAAGAGTTTTCAGTTCAGCCAAGAGGTGAGCTATCTGCAGGAAAAAAAAAAAAAAAAAAGTTAGTCTGCTTGCTGTCATAACCCAGCTCATGCTTGGCTATTCTTGACTGAAATAGGAAGTGATCAAAATAACTCTTCAACTGAAATTCCTTAAGTCTTTCATAGTATTTTAATAGTCATTAGTAAGAACACTCCCACCATGGAAAACAGGATTAAGCAATCGAATTATACAAACATGCTTTAGAGATTGCAGCCCTCTTGTAAGAAGCAAAGTTATTGCCACCTCTCCTCTTGCTGCCATCCCATTTTTTCTATCTCTTCACAAACACCACTTTCACATGCATGCTTTCGTAAATGGACTGTGAAGCCAGGGCTCAAGATTTTCACTGACAGTTTACCAGCGTAGTCAGATTCTCACAGCTTCATTAGAAGCACCCATCAACACCTGATAAACTGAAGACTTTTCAGAAGAGGTTCAGCAGATTATCAATAAAATCACCTGATTTTATCTAAATTGCCAGCTTAACCTGACCTGCAATTACCAAGGCATGAGGAATCATTAACAATTTAAAAGAAAGTTCTGAAATCCATGCTTCTCAAGGAAGGTCAGAAAACCACAACCAGAATACCTTGGTGCTCTCTCTGGTAATTTCAAAGACATCCGTTTTAAAAGCTGTGCCATTGAGGTAGACTGTTGACTTGGAATCGGGAGTCTGGAGCTCAGACAGGGTCAAAGCACTAAGTTGCTCCTCAATGGAGAGGGCAAGGCCTTCACTATTCAAGTTAACTTGGTCCAGAGCCTGCAAGAAAGAAAGCAATGTAATAAGGCATCACAGTCTAGCCCAAGATCAAGTTTAGTACTGATGCACAGTCTGCACAATCTTTGGTGAGGACAGTGGGTTTTGAAGGAAGCTTTGCCATGCAATATGAAGACAGAACAATTAAGAAACACGACTGAGTCAGACCAACGGTCAGTCCCTTTGGCCCTTTATTCTGCCCCTAAAAGAGACAGCATAAGGAAACCATGTGAGCTCAGCCATTTTCTGTGGCCCAGTCTCCTCAGACTCCCCCTCTCATAGCAGGATTAAAGATGTTAGGAGATAAACCTCTCTGCCTGTTCCTTTAGTATCTGGACTTATTCTACAGCTGCTTTATAGGACAGAGCAAAGAACTTCTGAAAGGTTAGTCTGCTTCATGTGAGGCAGCTTCAGGCAAGGCACTTACAGAGCTCTCCAACACACAAGCTTTAAAAGAGGCTACACTTGCAGCCTCGTGCACTTTTCAAGACTAGGTTAAGATCAAGATGTCTTCTTTGATATTAAAATTCTATTTTTTAATTTTTTTTTTTAAATCTGAGTAAAGGTACTTCAAGAGACACAGCTGCCCACATAGGTCACGCTGGGGAACTCTTCAGTAGGAAGTACGCCCATCTAAAACCTCTTGGGCTGTAAAACACACAGCCCTAGAAATGGTTCAATTCATATACCCTTCGCTAAGAGATACAAAGTCTGTTAACTTACACAAACACTTCAAAAATTCTGCATAAAAAAAACCCCACATCACTTCAATACAATGCAATTACCACTTTCAGTAAGGAGAGATGGCAGCAGCACTGACGGAGCCTCAACAGCATGGACAAGACGTGGACAGTACTTGAGACGTGGGAGGCACTTTGGGAGCCTGAGAGAAATTCCTTTTGACTGACCCCAAACTCTTGTACAACTGCCAAGGAAGGAAGACAAAACATCAAGAGCTCTTGGAGGCATTTCCCTGCCCTGGCCAGCCACTTCCAGCAAGAATTTCATCAGTAAGAGACAACAACAGACAAGCAAATACCCCATTCAACACAGGAATCCATCAAACCCCACTTAAACAAAACAAAACACCACCACCACAAATCAGAGTACCACATACCTTACACTAATACTGATATCTCTTCTCTGAGCTATTAGAATGTTATTTCAGAAGGGAATTTTAGACACGGGGAGGTTAAGAGATTTGCCTGGAGCTGCAACAGTGAGAACAGGCTTCTTCATAAGATTAGGGGGGCATTTTCCAAAGAATTTCTAAGTCCTGACTCTGTGTGGCCAGGTCTGTTCCCTCTCCTTAATTGTGCACTTAAGAGTCGCTTCTGCAAATGTTTTCAGGGAAGGGTGTGCTCAAACCTTTCTCAAATGGGTTACCACCAGCATATTCTCTGCCTTCATTTTTCTGCTCTTGTCTCTTTAGGTAGGATTGTAGTGTTGACCTGGAAAAACAAGACAAAGACTGTGGGATTTACAGCAGGAAAAAAATACAAGAGGGACCCGAGCTTAATGAGAAACCTGATGACACATTAAGGCAAGGAAAGTTTTGTCACAAAATGGTCATAAAGAAACCCAGTTTTGTTTAACCTGAGTATGATCAAAACACGAGAGGAAGCAAGTCTGCTTAGTGGAATACCTCGAGCATAGCAGGAGCCAGGGCCCAATAGATAACATTCTTCATAACAAAAGGATATCTTTAAACACATATTTAAAATGAAGGAAGACTCTATACAGCAATGCTGTTGAGAGAGACCCCAGGAGAGCACAAAGTGACACTGGCTTGCGTTACAGCCATCCGGAGAGGCCAGCATAATTTCTGACAGTATAAATATCACAGGGCAAAGAAGATAAATTCTCTCATTCACAGGTGCTGGCACATCACCATTTAAGAACTACTGCTGTAATCTCAAGTCTTTGAAGGCTTGAAATCAGTGAGATTAAGTGTAAGTCTAGAATACAAATCTCATACAACATGGGAGGAAAAAAAAAAATTGGTTTCAACTATCACCACAACAAGCAATGTATTTTCAAACATTCTTGACAGATTGTAATAAAGTGAAAAAATTAACAGGAATCTGTCCAAAAGCTCTTCTCATCTAAAGCAGATGGCTCTGATTTTTCATACCAGTAAGAAACAAAAACATGAAACACCCCTTCTCTATCCACATTCATACCTGGATCTTGCAAAAAGCACATCGTACACAGACTGCTCCTCTGCTGAAAGTTTTAACTGATGCAACTGCATGCTACGCTGGGGCAGAGACACCTGAAGAAAAAATACACAGGATCAGATGTATATCGTGCAAAAATCTCATGCAGCGTTCCAAGATTTAACACAGAACTCTAAGCCTCAGAAGAGAGCTGTTACTTCATCAAAGCTATTTGTATTAATGTAACTATGACACAACATAGATACTCAAACTCCAAGCAGCCTGGTTAACACTCAAAGTAAAAACCTTTATCCCAATCATCCAATCACAAAAGGCATGAGCAACTAAGTATGGACTGCCATGTAACTACTGTGGAGGGATTCAGTTCCCCATTCAGAATCAGGCAGTACACCAAAACTACACCTTTTACAGACTTACAGACACGCTAATGACTCAGTTTAACAGACTATTTTTAGAGTAATGCAGAAAGTCACCCCCCAGCACACACCAGATCCACTTGACACGCAGCAGCTTTTATTCTGATATCTAGGCTAGCTCAGAGACACAGGTTAATCTTCCACTAAGTGGACATCTTCTTGAAATTACTTGACATATTCTTGTATCCATGTGATTTATAACTAAAAGGTTTAATTATTTTATATATTTCTGCTTTCTGGATAACCAATCAAACTATCCCACAGGCATTCGCTCCTCTTGCTCAAGAGGCTGCAGTAGACAGGAAAATCCACCCATTCACAGGTCGATGCACGTAAATAACTAACTGGCTGCCGCAAGGAAAACAACAGAATGGATTGTCTCCTTGTGGAGGGTGAAGTTCTTACCAAGGGCTTGCCAGCTGAATCCAGCTGGTCCTTAGTTCTCCGTAACAAGAGGCTCCTGGTTAAGAGGCTTAGCCTCTCTCCTCCCTTCTTTGTGTTGTTATCTACCTGGTACTTCCACACTTTGTATTCATCAAAAGGAGAGCAACGTAGAAACCTATGACAGGAAGACAGGAGACTTAGTGCCAAGGGAAAAAGAGTTCTTCAGGTACTCGAGTGATGTGATCCAAATTTCTTGCTATCCAAAATAAGCCATTTCCAAATGCTACAACTGCTGGGAGCAGTAAAATGCTTCTAGTGTAACGGCATCAATAATTCGTTTGTGCAAAAGTCTTATCATCACTAACACTGTGAAAGCATCTTTCTGATTCTCTACCCATCACTTCATCTTAGCTCATTATGTTTCAAGCATCACCAGCATTTGCTTGATGGTGAAGGAGATCAAGATGTAGAGGCACTGGCTAAAAAGAGTATTAATTACTTCAAAATATGTCTTACTTGAAAATTAATTTCAATTACCCCCAAATTATTTAAAATGCAAGTTCTCTCTGGTTCTCCAAGACCCTTCATAATCTTCTCCCCTCAGCAATGAGGAACACAGAGTTTTATCATTTGTTTAGAGAAGTCAAAGCGTTCACTTTTTCCTTCAATGTCCTCTCAGGCTGCCCTGGTAGGAACAAAGGTTATTGTACAAAACTTCTGTTTGTTAAAATTGGTTTTGTGGACATTCATCTTGGAGACACAGGAGATCTGAAGTAATTTTCCTCTATGGAAGCAGAACGGCTACATGCAACAGGAGACACATGATCAGTCTTGCTCAACGTCTCAGTCACAGCCTCTTCAATCCAGTGCCTGAAGTGTTAATATAACTAGTCTCACTGCCCCCTCCCCCCACATCATAGAAACCTCTCAAACTTGGAGACAACTTCAGCACTTCATCACCAAAGAATTACTGGAATATGATCCCTGTTCACGTGTTGAGCTCACCTTAGGAGAGAGTACATGTCCAGTAAGTTGTTCTGTATCGGCGTCCCGGTGACAGCCCATCTGGCACTGGCTCTCAGTTTGCACACAGCTATAGAGGTTTGAACCCTTGGGTTTTTAATATTGTGAGCTTCATCCAATATAACTCGAGCCCAGGCTACCCTGAGCAGAGGGGAACAGGGAGATGATCCACTCTGAAAGAAAAAGCAGACTGTTTATAACTCAGTAATAACCGTTCTAGGCTCTCTAAAGAGCCACATGCAAACATATTTTTCCAGAAAGAAGCCTTTTCCTGACATCAGTCAGCAGCAGTTTGAGCTCTTACTGTCATTTAAGAGATGCCCTCAAAAAAAAAAAATTAAAATAACATGTCTTCAAAGTTTCCATGAAAGTTTATAAGCTGAAGAATAGAACATGTTTGCCAGTTCTTAAAAACAGTTTCCAATATTTTGCTGTTTTTCTTGCTTTTAACATTTTATTGCCTCTTTTCTCCCAAGAGGCATTTCATATCAATATATTTTTGCTAGGCCAGGACCAAGGACCACATATAATTATTCTGATCTCTCTACAGTTTTATAGATGCCACCTTGAACTTCCAGGAAATTCAACGGCCCACTTTAAGAGCTACATCTAGATCCACACAGAGTTAGGAGATAACAATAGCCACCAGCACGGGATGTCCTCTATACTATGTAGCCAAATTCAATTAGCCTTCACTAGCCACTTCATTATTTTCATAGCCTAACAAATACAGTGCTGATTCTTCAAGAACACAGCATGTAAGCTGCCAAATCTCAGTTCAGGCTGACCCCAGAGCGCAGGCACAACAGGTTTCTGGTAGTTTAAGGTGACAATAGTGCTTCAAGCACCAAAGAACACCAAAGAGGAGATTCTAGTGTTCTTTTACAGTCTCACCTAAAAAGCAGTAGGAGATTCATCACTGCACTCTTAAAATTACCTTTTAAGACATTTCAACTGTATTCAGTCTAGTGTGTTCTATATTACTACAGAGCAGATTTATTGTGAATATTTTCCCCCCGTTGTCTTTCTGCACTT
Organism: Baryphthengus martii; assembly: GCA_013396935.1. Taxonomy (NCBI): domain Eukaryota; kingdom Metazoa; phylum Chordata; class Aves; order Coraciiformes; family Momotidae; genus Baryphthengus; species Baryphthengus martii. The sequence continues at coordinate 26,193 of VWZK01020139.1, forward strand.
CACAACACTTTCATCATTTTATTTTTATTGTACAAACTCAACAGGAGACTTAGGGAAAAAAAAAATTCAACATGCTGCTCACTGTAGCATACAGAAGGTACTACTTGAAACAAAAATGGCTTGCAACACCTCAGAACCAAAGGTCAAGGCAATCCTCTATCTACAATATGGCTTCTCACCCCCACATCATGGTCCTCAGCAGGGACTTCCCCTTCCTCTTTGCTTGTGGGAACCTCCTTGGAGAGAATGCTGTAGGTTGTGACAACAACATCATATTCAGCGAGCCTGCAGAAAGGGAAAGCGGTGATCAGGAGCAAGAACAAATGAATTTGTTTTGCAAGACAGACAAAACGCATGCTGGCAGATTAAGAACATCACAGTTCTACAGGAGGTAGTTTATGGTTTAGCACTTACACCTCTGCGTGTTTATCTCGGTTTGGCCCATGGTACAAATAGACCCTCAGTTTGCCACAGCCTACGCGTCTGTCAATCTCTTTCTTCCAGTGATGGATCAAGGATGCAGGACAAACGATTAAAGTGCTGCAGGAAGGGATAACGGTGAAATCTGCAGGGAAATAAGCAGATGAGTTTCAATGTCTTCAAATTAGGCTACAACAAAGAACTCTGCGAAAGGAACGCCTCTTCTATAAGGATAGGCTGAGAAACTTGGGGTTGTTCAGCCTGGAGAAGAGAAAGCTCACAGGAGACCTCATTGCAGCCTTCCAGGATCTGAAGAGGGCCTGCAAAAAAGCTGGGGAGGGACTTTTTACAAGCGCTTGTACTGAAAGGACAAAGGATAATTTCTTCAAACTGGAAGAGGGTAGGTTTAGATTAGAAATTAGGAAGAAGTTCTTCATAATGAGGGTGGCGAAACACTGCAACAGGTTGCCCAGGGAAGCTGTGGATGCTCCACCACTGAATGTGTTCAAAACCAGGCTGGATGAGGCTTTGAGCAACCTGGTCTAGGGGGAGGTGTCCCTACCCATGTCAGGGGAGTTGGAACTAGATGATCTTTAAGGTCCCTTCCAACCCAAACCATTCCATGATTCTATGAAATTCACAACAATTCACAGATCTGTGTTTCCCGTGGGCAGAGTTTGTGAACCAGACATTTCTACATTGCATTCTTGGGGACTGTTCTCGGTGGAAAAAACTCTACTTAAACACTAACACATCACTTTCTGTTGTGCTACATCTGTGCATTTCCCCTTGGATAAGCTGAAAGGTTAGAATTCAGGAACTAATCCTGATCTCTCCTAACAGTACAATACTAAATAAATTCTTCTTTCCTGTTCTAGAAGCATAAAATGAACCACACTTTTGAGCCACACAGGAAAGACAAACACACTGAGTAAACTTGGCAAGATAGGAAAAGGTAGCTTGAGCAGTTTCATCAGTTTCATGAGGATGGAGACAGTAACAGTTTGTGGACACAGAAACAATGCTCTTTAAAAACCTCTAACATCTCTTACCCCTAAGGACAAGATAAAAGTAATCTGGGGGAGGGGGAAGAAATAAAATAAATAAATAAATAAATTTAAAAAAATAATCAGTCACAGGGACATGAGTAGTAACTATTTTCAGTCCTTATGCTATGAGAACTATGTATGTCTGCACATGTTTAAAAAAAAATTGAAACTTTTTTCAAAACAGCATATGCTGGCTTTAACTGCTTCAGAAAACTAATCAATAAAAAACAATACCAAAATAATATAAAATAATGAGCGGGGAAATCCTACACATCCAATGGAAGAACAAATGACAGCCGTCAGGAGAAAAGCCTTCCAAGGGATTGCATCAAGCCCAATGGAATTTTTCTACTGAAAGGAAGTGAGCACAGATAGACTGTTGTTTTACAAGCCCTTAACCTGTAATGCTATAGGCAAGTCAAATGGCATTGCATCATAATGTACATACTGTGCTGGATGATGGAAAAAATTCCATACCATTTCTGGATAGCCATATTTCTAACTTCTCCTTTTTTTTCTCTGTCTTCAGCTGCTTCTGAGCCAGAATGAGAGCAATCATCGTTAGAGTCTTCCCCAAGCCCATGTCATCCGCTGGAAATAGACACACAGAAGTTGTGATGACCTGCAAGAAGTGAGCCTCCCTAGCTCAGATCTACATTGATGTGAACAGTGCAACAGAAATTGCCCTGGGGATCTCAGGAAATAAAAATACACATATGACCATTTCAAGGTATGATTTAGTAATGGGTTAATAGCCGTAGTTGGTCAAAAGGCACAGAAAAACAAGCCCCTTTGACAAGCCAACCAAATTAACTAGTTATTGGCTTCTGAGTACATTATGTGCCAAATTGTTGCAACCATAAATCTGGCCCTAAAAAAACAGTTTCTTGTACTGTTGCTTACCCAGAATTCCTCCGCAGGGCTTCTGACTCTCTCTCCAGAGTAGCCACGTGAGCGCCTGTTTTTGGTGCAGCAGCAGTGGAACCTGAGAGGGTGAGACAAGGGATTTGTAGGAAACACCTTGCAAAGTTCAAACACTCCTGCTTCCTGTATCAAATTATCCGATTGAACTGTCCTACTACAATCTTACTAAAAGGAGTTTGCCTACCTATTCTTTTCCCACATGGATGGGGATATCCAAGATAAGCCACTCCTGCAGACAGGAGGTCAGCAGCACCATAGATCAGTCTTGCCAGTGGTTTATGCATAAAGCAACCTAGCGTCTCGCAGTGCTCTGAAAGCATGGGAAGGTGGCTCATTCAGGTGGAAAATGCACCCAAGCCTACCTTGCTCACAACCAGTATCACTGTCAAGGAGAGGGACCGAGAACTCTTCTCCCACCAAGGCAATGACCCCTACAGACTCTTATTTAAAGGACAAGATGCAGCACTGGATCCTGTCATCACCATATATTAAATGGCCTTTCCTTGCACTGAAAAAGTCCAAAGATTAACTGGTAAGTGACACAATATATATATACACATCAATACACCATCTTTCAGAGGCATGTGCCTTTCAATAACTTACACGTAACCTCAACTATGGGTTCTGCACCACATACAAAGAGCTGCTCTTTGGTAGGTCAGAATGGACTATTCCAGAGCCCATTCAGTTGCATGAACTCAATCATCTGCAACACTTTTTCAAAATACTATTTCCTATAGCTCACTGGGCACCTATCTGGGAGGAAAGAACACTAAGGAGGTTCTCAGTCTGTTCCTCACTAGAGGCCTGCCTCCGTTCTGCCGGTCATGTACAAACAGTTGCAAGTTTATTGCTCTGAGGCACTATTTCATTCAAGCACTAAATATTCTGAAGATGCCACAGGCAGAGGGTAGAACATCAGTATTGGCCATCTGAAGCAACTCTCATCCTTTCCAGCAGGATGAAAACTGCAAAGTACTTCAAAGTGTGAAAGGACAGGATGTTCTAGGGTACCACCTAAGTGTAACACTTCATTTATCAGCCTGACATCCTCCATCCTTGCCAACTCACCCTCAATCCAGGAGGATCTTCAGCTGCTGTCTGCTCTGGCGGACAGGATTCTAGAGAACTGTGAAGATGATTAATAGCCTCACTTGTGGCTCTGTGTACAGCCCTGATTTGGTCTTCTGTCATTCTTCCTCCATATAGATTCTGCACAGCAGAGTCCACTGGAAAGATACAGCATTACGCGTGAGATGTGGTTACAATGCTAACTTTCCCAGCACATCTTTCATCTCAAGAGGTTGATCCCAGTGGCTACAGATGCCTGAGGAGGCTGTGTGCAGCTCCCTGTAACAGAAAAAGGCTTAGTACTCTCACATACATCCACAATTTGCAGGATTATTCCAGAAATAGTTCTCACTGGTGTTCTCTTTAATGAATAGAAAGTCTGTACTTACTTCCAAAACCGAGGCCATAATGTTCACTGGAACCCAAAGCGGCAGCAGCAGAGGGTTGACTGGGTGAGCCTGAAGATGTCTTTGCTGCAGGATCCTGGAGCGGTAGTGGTGTTATCAACTTGGTACCACCAGGCCTGCCAAATGAGTTAGGCAAAGGCTCCTTGTGACAGCCACTGCTTGTGCTATCCTCCCCTTAAGAAGAAAGGGATCACAGGTTGAAAAGGTTGCGCAAGGACCTCAGAGCCTTGCGTTACAGCGCAGAAGAGGGCCTTTGTTTTGCCCAGTAGTCTGCTTGCAAAATATTCAGTGGTCACAGGGACGTAAGAGCAAGGTAGCAGGTTACCATATTGCCTGAGACGCTGCAACTACTCACATGCGCACTCTTAGCCTGCACCCACAGGACAGGCCACGCAGTTCAGCTCAAGCCTCAGCGTGTGGTTTATACCGACACAGTGAACTTTGCAACTGTGATGAGATTACTGCAAACATAAGGTGAGTTCTGCACACTGTTCCCAGAGGATTCATTCCTTTTAAAGACACCTTTCTTGTCAATGCTTTGGCCACAAAAACTATCAAAATATCCAAGAAAAAATGGATCAAGAACTTGCAAATTTTTTCCCTCCTTCCTGGAAAGGTCTATCTTGCTTAAAGTCAGGTATGGCACAAGACATTGAGACTGATTATTGTGTGATGGCTTGTGAGTTACTGGAGATCCTTACTAGAGATCCTCAGTTTCCAGAGTTGGCAGACTGGATCTTTTCATCAACACAACTGATTCCGTGATCACGAAGTTACTCTGCTGAGGTGATCATACAGGTAACTCAACAAAATGCCTCCCTACCACAGATGATCAATATTCGTTAATAGAATTAGGAAATCAGTTTACAGGAACGGCACGCTGGAAACTGCTTGCATCTGGTAACTGAAACATTCAGAGGCAGCAACCAAACATGCCGCAGCAGCATGGTTTCATACTGCAACAGAGGATGTTAACACTTCACTGGCACGTTCTCAGAGAGACACCTGCCTCAGTCATGGAGCCAGAGCTGGAAACAGAACTAGGCCTGGGTCCTAATCTGGAGAGGAAACTCTCTTGAGAAGCCACTACACTTCAGAGGAAACGCTTGAGATGTTCCTTTATCCTCTCTCAGACACACACTTTGCAACTAACACTTTTTACCCTCAGTGAATTTCAACAGACAAACTTATATATGACATGTAGTCTATATCAAGTTTATGCTATTGTTCCTCAATATTAACAACTATAGTAAGACAAACTGTTTTGCAAAGTTCTGGGAAATAAAAAAACACAACAACTTAGCCCCACCTTTTTCAGTAGTATTTGCTGTTGAAATGTTAAGAGCATTAAGTGCAGCTTCCAAATCCTGCACTTGCTTTAATAACCGTTCCCCTTTGTCCGGCAGCAACTGAATGTTCACCGTAGCCAATGTACTCTGCAAAATAAAAAAAGAATCCAAAACCTGAATGTGCTTATCAAGGTCTCTGCCAACATACAGCAATCAGGTCAGCAGTTCAAAAACACAAACTACTGTGGCATAACATTAGTGTTTTGATACTGTGTACAATTTCCAAAAGCATTTAAGTGCCATTAAGTGTGATTAAATAATCTTTTAGTAGAAAATAAGCTAAACATTACTGTAGTTTAGAAGAGATGAAAGGATGTAGGGCCTCTTCATTTTTATGAAACAGGATGAACAGGTAGTCAAGTGACTTGGAGAATCTTAACATCTCTCAAAGCACAAGATATTCAACCTACTTGCACATTTCTTTCTATACTAGCAGGAACATCTGAGCTCTAGGCAAATGGAATTTTATAATAAAAACTATGGAACGTAGTTATTGCCAATAATTTTAAAAAGCAAAGAGACAGGTAGTTTATCTTAGCGTGAGCTTTCACAGCTAGAGCACTCTTACTTCACAAGGCCAAGAAAGACCACCAGAAATAAACCTGTTATTTTAAAAGGTTAAGCTGGCTGTGCACTCTTCCATCTTACGCAAACTACTTTCTGGGTCAAAGACAGACACAATCTCCGGCAGGTAAAAACTAAGCACACCCAATGCAGAAGGTTGTATTACCTATGGGGTGATTGTCTCATACATGGATTAAAACAACCAGCACCTTACTAGGCTCAATTTCCTCCCTTCCCACATCTTCCTAAACCATCAAAATATTTTGAGTTTCTGCTTGTGAGGGCATACCATATTCTGCTACCTGTCACAAGTAAGGAAAGCCACCCTGAACACAAACCTTAGGGAAAAAAAAAAAAAAAAAAAAGGAAAAAGGGACTAATAGATGCAATAAATGACCTTCTTTTGCTTCAGCTGCACTACAAGATGGTTGCGAAGAGCTTTAGGGTCCTGGGGTCCTTCCACAGGATGTGACGCTGCAGCTCCTGGCAAAGATGTCCCCTGCATACTCTTTACTGATTTTTCTGAAGGAATCTGTCTTGATTGCAAACCCTCAACTGATTTGTCAGGTTTACTTTTACCTGATGAGGAATAAACAAACACTACTTCATCACTGTCACTTCTAGAGAATTCATCAGTAGGCTGCCCCAGCCCTCGCCAGATTTGTGTCTTATGCAGCACTGCCTCTGCTCCTCCCTTCAGGGCAGCAGGTTGTGAAGCCAATTGTGGGACTGCTGGGGAAACCTTATCTTTAGACATCAGTTTCACTTCTCCATTCTTCTGACCAGTATATTCTTTCTCTCTGGTTTCTTTATCCAAACAGCTTTTTAAGCTTTTCTCTCCCAGCTGCTCCTTCTCTGTAGGCTTGGTACTTGTATTTTGCTTTCCAAGAATTAGCGGAAAGAGCTTTGATCTCCCACCTGGCTCTTTCTCCCCACCCTCAGAAGACTTCTTGGATTCTCTACCACTGCCACCATGTCTCTCTTCCTCCCAAAGGGCGTCTTTCCCTTTCGAAGTCTCCGAAGTACAAAGTTTAGATTCAGACACTGTGCCCTTCTTAAGTTCTGGATCACTCCTGTTTCCCATGGACTGCTTCTTTGTAGTTTTCAGCCCTTCTAGAAGTTCCTTCTCCATGGAGGAATCAGAAGTTGATTTCTTTTCTTTATGTGACACCAGCACGCTCTCTTTTTCTGCTTTTCCTCCTTTTGCTTTATTTTCCTCTCCATTTCCTTGCTTAAGTTGTTTCCAGGATGATGGTTCACAATTCTTGTCTATCACTTTGAACGGATTTCTTTGGCCGCTGGGATTGAAGAGAGGTGCTGTGTTGGGCTGGGATTCTAAGGCTTTTGACACTTTGGCAGCCTTTGGATCCTGCAATATACACAAGTGAATAAATGCTAATGTACATACTATTAAAGCCTGCTAACTATACAGACAACCCGATCATCTCAAGAAAGACTTCATTGTCTACAAACATCATCTTCCCTAACACTGTAACAGGATCAGAATAAACATTTTACAAGGAAAATAAAATTGCTGGTTTTCTGCTTTCTTTGCCATTCCTGTGAGATTTGGGGATCAAGGCCCAGCAGCATCAACCTCAAGAAGCGAAGACAGATAGAGATCAAATCTAAGTTTCTTTTAAGACTGGAGAACAGTGATTGCCTTACACAATTTAGGAGTAAATGAAGTCTCATCCAGCGGACTGCAGGCCAATACGCTTTTCAGCTAGAAAACACAAACTCTCCCACTACAGTCTTAGAGATGATTACAGCATACAGAATGAAAAGCCACGATGGAATAAGCAGACACTATAGCACAAATGAAACAGGCATACCTGCCACGGGACGCTTCCACACCATTTCTTCCCGTTCAACTTACTTTTAAGGCATCGGTAAAATAACCTGTCAAAGAATAAAACAAGATTTGAACTGCAGGAGCCAGTCACGGAACTCTAAACATTCTTTAAAAAGTACTTTGTATGAAAAGTATCACAGACGAGTTTTCTTAATCTGCACTTTACATCCAGACTGCTACACAGAAAAGACATTGAACACTGGCAACAAAACTTTTTACAAAAGCATTGTTATCTGGATAAAAATTCCCAGGGTTTGGGGTTTTCTTTTAATTTTCACAATTAACAAAAAAATACCTGCTCAGGCAAAAGTAGTGTCTTTGTTCAGAGCCTCAGAAGTTTCTTTGGATGTGATCTTTTTTTTAAGCTGGCAGCCAAACAGGACTGCTCCGCAAACTTTATCGGAATTAAAGTTAGTGAATTCAGTGCAACCATCGTGAGCCTTGGATGAACCCAACTACAGAGCCACGTTCAATTCTGTTAAAAACAAGCATTATCTGATCCCTTAGGTTTATACCATTGAATGTACCTGCTAACAAAAATAGCAAACATTTTGAAACATGCCAAGCAGAGGCCTCGAGGCTGGATGAGATTTATCAATTCTCACAGGAAATCACAAGTTTGCCACCATCAAGCAATTCCAGCTCTTTAAAGCTGTACAGCAAAGTTTTGTTTCCACTTTGAGGAACTTACTGATACTCATTTCTGTCCTGCTGCTGAACCAGAACTTGCAGCTCCACCACACATCCCTCATGGATCAAGCAGTGAGAAGCAGGAATACTGAAAGGAGGAAAGAAGAGGAAGAATAAAGACATGACAAGCTACCCAGGACACAGCAACGGCAAGAAAACCCACAACAATTACTTGGGGCAAAATATTTGGAGTCATTCACGCAAGGACTACATAATAAGAAAAGTTTACAATTGCTGATGTGGTACTGCATGCCTCTCAAAACACGACGGGGGTGGGAGAAGCAGCGTGTGAGGGGGATGCCCAGCCGCACAGCACAGGGGAGGCCCTTCCACCCCACCTGCCCTACACCTACGGCGCTGGAAGGACGAAGCCGCAGGCTGCTGGGCCCTGCGCTCCGCACACGTAGAAGCTCTTCCCCTTGTTGGGGCCATCGCGGACGCCCGTCTTCAGGAAGCAGAGGGACCCTGCAAGTTAGAAGGGGGGAACTGGTCAGACAGAGATGGGGACGGAAAAGAGGAAGAGGACGGGGACCCTCCCTCCCAGCCGCCCCTCACCGTGCTCCGCGCACGGCACAGCCTCCATCGCCGGCCGACAATCGCCACGCCCACTTTTGAAATCAGCCAATCCGACCCAGCGCCTGCGGACTGTCCAATCAGACGGGGTAAAACGAGCCGGGTGCAGCCAACCACCGCTGCGCTGTGAATTCACTGTTCCCCACCCCCGGCTCCGCGCAGGTTCTGGTTTCGAAAGCCGGGGGTACAGGGCGGGAATGAGGCGGCGCGCTGCCATCGGCGGGAGGACGGCCGGCCCCCCGAAGGGGCGTGGCCATAGG